>JBBMJM010000020.1:1203279-1219375 GCA_037832705.1 Centriscus cristatus | reverse complement strand
CGATAGAGGCAGACGCATGAAAGTCTGACACAAGCAAACATGGCTCAGATCACGACAGAAGGTAAGAGACAGAGAGAGAGAGAGAGACAGAGAGAGAGAGAGAGAGAGAGAGAGAGCGCAGTGAACGGGGTACGAATGGGAAGGGAAGGAGGCACCAAGGTGACAGATGGACGAAAAGACACGCTCTGAACATGACCCATTTCATGAGTAAGACGTACAATTTAGATGATTTAAAGTTCCAGGCTTAGGAGAGAAAAAAAAAGTCCTGTTGGATGTGTTCAAAGACGCTCCACGCATACCGGGACTGTTTTGGGTGTATCAGGTTTCTGTAACGAGGGGAAGGAAGTGAAGGTCACTTGAGGCGGCTGCTCAGGGAGGGAACGTACACATGCTCAGAAGTTCACGAGGAATGACAGCTCCTCGAAGATGTCGGCCACCAAGCAGGAAGGAAACTGTCGACGTGAGGGCAAACGTTCACGTGTGAGCCACCAGGACAGAGACAGACAGAAAGACGATGACTCAGCAGTTTGGAGGTTTCTAGGTCCCTGCGTTGCAGTTGTTGATGCAAATACGTGGCCAGAGATTGATTTACCTACAAGACGTGCAACAATACTGTCAGTAACATAAAATCATAAATTAATATCTAAAAAAACATAAAATCATAAATTAATCTAAAAAAACATAAATTAATATATTAAACATAAATTAGTAATTTAGCACCTATTAATTAGACTGATTTCAGCCGTTTTTCGTTTTTATTGTTCGTGATTTTTTTCCCTTTCTTTTTTTCCATTATTTGCAATATTAATGACATATAAATAAACTATATATATATGAATATATATGATATAAACAACAATTGTTATTATAACTATTATTTAGAATATTATTATTTAATAATAATAATGCAGTTATATGAACACAAGTGTAGATAATAGCAGAGAAGTAAATTCCCTGAAAATGTATTAATGGAGTATGAACACAAACAGGACAACATGATGACAACATGATGAAGAATATATTTACCACAAGTGTGTTAACGATGTTGGACAGCGACACCAGTGCCTGGACCAAGGACAAACTGGACAAGTGGGCTAGGTTATTTAAAAACAACACTGTAACTCACGGTGTGGGATCAAATGATGAATTCTAACTTTAAATATAGGACTGTAGATCACAACATGGCATCCTCCACCACCTCCAGAGGACTATTCAGGACACTTTGTTCAGTTTGGCAACTCGTACCCTCACATGTTGAAAAGACGTCACTTATTTGTCTGCCTCTCTGCAAAGCCTGCTTTGGGTTTCTTGAAAAATGCGTTATAAATCAGCAAAACCTTCCCACCAATGAAGGTCTTGAGAAACCAAATGACGGTGGTTGGTCTGTTTCCAAGAACAAGATCGGAATTAGCAGCCCCCATTCTTTTCCCAGAGCTGAGTGATCCCAGAAACAGTGACCCTAATCCCTACCCCTCCCCACACAGAGGTTAGGAGGTCTCACTTCCAGTCGTTTGGACACCCAGCAAATACTCACTGACTTTCCCTGACACATAAGCAAGAAATGCCACGGAGACAACACGTCAGACACTTGAGACATGTTTACTGGTGTGAGTTACAAAAACGTGCGGAGCTCAACCTCGTCCCGTCTCAAACACGGCTCCTGTTTGTCCCCCTGGTATTTATATTTACTGCCACCGCAAACATAAACGCTATTCCGCATTAAGTGCTGATGTTTTTACCATGTAACACACGACATGAAACCAAACGAGTTAGCAAGAGCTCATAAGACGACATTCATCCTGTGAACAGATCAGATGTCAACAGATCATATCTGAGTATCCTGTAGTTCCTGCTGCTAATGACCGCTGTGGGAATGAGTTCAGAGTTCTCCAAAACCACTGGACAGCAGAACCTGCATATATAGACAACGCAAAAAAAATATTCTGTTGTAGATGGCAGAATTGTACGAATTGCCTTCGTCCATGACTAGTCGTCATTTATGGTTGTCATTTATGTCCTCTAGTTATCGACCCTTCACCCTTTAATACCGATGGCACTCCCAGCGCTGCATTCACACTCTTTGGAGTGCCATAATTACTGTATATGACTATTTGCGTTGAACTGCTCCTGCAGGCTGAGAGGTGTCACTCGATCCATTGGTTCCTGGAAGGTCTTAATCTTTGAATTTATGCTGTGTTTTTTGATTCTCTTAGAGATGCCACGACTTTTCCAAAGGATGTCAATGAGTGAGGTGGACGAGAAGGTACGTCTGCTCGCAGAGAAGGTTTATGCCTCTGCCCTAAAGGAGGAAGACACCAAGGACGCTCTGGCGCTGTTCACGGTGCCAGAGGACTGTCCCATCGGACTGCACGAGGACCGGGAGCGAGCGCTGCAAAAAGAGCTGGCGGAGCAGAACTCTCAGGAGACAGCCCAAAGGTATGGTGGTGCTATTTTTAGTCGGATACATCTCTGTCAGAGCATTCCAGATCTTTGAGCAATGACAAACAGAGGTTCCAAGTACAGTGATACTTGTCCCCTCCTGTGAATCACTAGGAAGAAGAATTTCATGTTGAAGCGTTCGCAGTCGGTGTCTCTGCAGATACCCACCAGTTGTGACTGGAACCTTCCTGGGAACTCGCCTCTGCTATCCCCGAGCACACCTGAACCGTACATTTCAGACAGCTCTCCAGACTTCCAGAGGGTTACTATTAGTGGAGACTACTGTGCAGGGGTAAACACTCCAGCACATTCACACACATTCACTCAACAACAGGATCGACACAGCAAAAACAAGAATATTTGTCCAATTTCTAGTCAAAATGGACCAACAAACTATCTTTATACTAATGATAAGACATTTTTCATTTGTTTCAAGCTTTACAAAGTGTAAAGATATTTTTTTATTGAAACACTTTGATTAGAAATCATTGTTATTATTATTAGACAAATATTCCTTGTAAGATTTTGAATTTCTGCAGTGTACTGATTGCGTCACACAAACACCTACAACTAAACACCATCTACAAAAGAGGTGCACAAGAACAAGGCAAGCAAGAGTTTTCAGGACATATTCCTTTTTAGCAACAATGGGCTAATCCAAGAAATGTATAAAACTGTCCATGTTAAATCCTCTAATCCTTTTTATTTCAACCGCATCAAGTTTATCTCCATGACCTTCCCAGATCACAGTAGAGGATTATGAGCAGGCAGCCAAGAGTCTCCTGAGAGCCCTGTCCATCAGAGAAAAGTACTCTAGGCTGGCCTATCACCGCTTTCCCAGGACCATTGCCCGTTTCCTGTGTACCGCTGAAGACAGGAAGTGGCGAGAGGAGGATGAGGTGATGCCAGGTAAGGTCTCACCTTTACACCGGTTGACCCAGTTGTGTGTCAGTTATTGGACTTGGTCCAATATTGAAAAACGATATCACCTGCAGTCGCAAAGCTAGTCTGGAAAACCAGACCTAGTTCAAGATGTTTGAGACTGGGCATTTACAACTGGCAGGGCTCAATCCGGAGGGCGGGATAAACGGGTGTCTGTCACTCTGCACACAATAGGATAACAAAGCCAGTGACATAGTCAGTGACGGAGAACAGTCCATGGGCACGTGATGTGCTGTGGAAAAGTTTGGGGTCTGCTGTGGTCTATCTTATCTACTCTACTCCTACAGACATCTGGCCCTACCCTCATGAGGGAGAGGACCCGTACTCCATGGAGGGCATTCCTGAGAACCTCAACTACGAGTTGCAGATGAAGGACGGCATAGTCCACGTTTACGACAACGCTGAGGCCCTGAGACACCAGCAGCCTCACAGCCTGCCTTACCCAGACCTGGAGACCTTCAGCATAGACCTGAGCTATGTGCTCGCTATGATTGCTGACGGGCCAACGTACGTTCAGAAGATTGAATGAAATGGTCAGATGGGCAGGCTTTGAGGATCTCGTGTGTCTTGTAGGAAAACCTACTGCCACCGACGGCTGAATTTCTTGGCTTCCAAGTTTTACCTGCATGAAATGATGAATGAAATGGCGGAGCTGAAGGAGCTGAAAGGTGTTCCACACAGAGACTTCTACAACGTCAGAAAGGTCCGTTGGCATATCGTCATCGGTCGGTCTGAATGCCCTTCACACACCCTTTGCATCTTCACCCGCAGGTGGACACACACATCCATGCTGCTGCTTGCATGAACCAAAAGCACTTGCTGAAGTTTATTAAGACCACATACCAGAGTGAGGCCGATCGCGTGGTCTTGGAAAAAGGCAGCCAGAAGATCACGCTCCAGCAAGTCTTCAACAGCCTCAGCATGGACCCCTACGACCTCACCGTGGACTCACTGGATGTGCACGCTGTAAGAAAAGTGTAACGTCTGTAATTGACCTCATGACTGAGGTGTTTATCATTCCAAAATCCATTCAGCCTCTGGAAGTGTTTACGTAGGGATGCAATTATGGGAGTTTGTGTATTGGATGGGGTATTTCACAACAACCTCCAAAGTCCTGCTAATGCGCAATCTGAAAATAATCAAGAGTCACTCTGTTGGAATGAAGATGTGATTATCATTACAGACGATTAACCCCATCTCACGAATGACTCTTTCAGGGAAGACAAACATTTCATCGGTTTGACAAGTTCAACTCCAAATACAACCCAGTGGGAGCCAGCGAACTGCGGGAGATTTACTTGAAGTCAGACAACTACATCAGAGGAGAGTACTTTGCACGTCTCATCAAGGTAAATGATGCCTAGAGTCAAATTTACGCATGCCTATGCCTGTTATATACCCCAATACCTGATATATACCTCTACAGAAATGTAACTACGTGTTGTGGACCAACAACTGAGTGTCACAAAAAGAAATGATGTGATTACAATAAAAGTTCTGTAATTGAACTCAGATGTCCACTTAGTATCTCTGAAACTGCGTCAACAATCTTTTCTTTTACATGGTTCAGATCTGAAATAATTGTCTCTACAGTGCAATATGATATGTTCAAATTTGCTACATTCATAAACACTCACTTCCTGTGCTGTGTAATCGGTTTCAGGAAGTAGCAAAGGAGCTGGAGGAGAGTAAGTACCAACACGCAGAGCCCCGTCTGTCCATCTACGGCCGCTCTGCCAGCGAGTGGGAGAGTCTGTCTAACTGGTTCATCCAGCATAAGCTCCACTCGCCCAACATGAGATGGATGATCCAAGTCCCCAGAATCTAGTAAGTTCGGCCTGAGTGGACTACAGAACATTTCTGATTGGAAGATGACCGCTGCTGAACCTTCTGTAAATAGCAGTTTATTCAGGACAATGTTCCAAAAATACTTCAGTATAAGCCATGTCTGTTCCCACAAATCTCAATCAAGTTAGAAATAATGACTCATCGCTCGTTGCTGCATTGTTAGTGATCCTAAGAGAACATGTGCTGGTTTGTCTTGCAGTGACATTTTCAGGTCAAAGAAACTCGTGCCACACTTTGCCAAGATGCTGGAGAATATTTTCCTCCCCCTCTTTGAGGCCACAGTGAATCCGCAGAAGCATCCGGAACTACATGTGTTTTTGAAATACGTAAGTAAAATAAAATAAATGAGTAAAGAAAAAAGAAAAAAGTCATTAAACTATTAATGAGAAATAGGGTTGCAAAGTTACGCAAATACCTACGTAATATCATCAAACCTAGGTCACGTTGTCCATGGGCTGTCTCTGTCAACATGACGCTCAAATCTATTTTCCTCACAAATTTCTGAAATCCCAGCAAAGTCCATTTGACTGGCGAGTATCAATTAAAAACATACCAAGAATTTGTTTGTTTATTCCCATAAATTCCTGTTAGTTGTCATAAATTCCTGTTGATTCCGATGTACAGTAGTTCCAATGAGTAAACATATAGTTCAAATGAAGTCATTATGTAGACTGAACTAATAGAGGATAATATAACAAATATTTTAGTGTATCTGTTTATTCTTTAACTGCAGTGGGTTATTGATGGTACTTTGCACTTTTTCTAAACCTTCATGGTGTTCAAAAGCACTTTACAATGGCCACACATTCACCAATTTATGTATGGGCTGAGTCAGTGTCTTAGACGTTGACATGAGCCCAACTGAACCAGGATTCAAACTGCCAGCCGTCACTGTACTGAGCCACAGCGGCCCCAGATATCAGAATCTAGAGGTGTCCCTAATAATTTGTCCGTCAAATTAATGTGAATGCAGGTTGACTGCACGTGGTTGTGTCGTACAACATCCGAAATGTGACTGCTGGAACATGTTCATGGTCCTGTAGGTGACAGGATTTGACAGCGTCGATGACGAGTCCAAACACAGCGACCACTTGTTCTCTTACAAAAGTCCAAAGCCCGAGTCGTGGACCACCGACGACAACCCTCCCTACACCTACTACCTGTTCTACATGTACGCCAACATCATGGTGCTCAACAACCTGCGCAAGTAAGTGTTCAGAAAGCTTGAAGAACATTTGCTTCAGATGAGTCCTGCACAAAAACAAACAAACAAAAAAACTAAAATCCTCTGGCCCACCCCAGGGAGCGTGGGCTGAACACCTTCCAGTTTCGCCCCCACTGTGGCGAGGCCGGCTCCATCACCCATCTGGTCAGCGCCTTCCTGACAGCAGACAACATCTCTCACGGCCTCAACCTCAAGAAGGTGACGTCCTAATCAGAGTTTGATGCACAAGGCTTATTGAACATTTGATGGATCTATAATATGTATCGATGCAATGGGCCGACTATTCACGAAAAATACTCGTATTTGCATCGTAATATTGGTCTTATTTCACATCAAAACGACAAATCGACAGAAATCTTTATACTTAAATCTGCCAGCACTGCATTACAAGCAAAAAAAGAACATTTTTTTAAAATGCAAATTTTCTTCTTATTGCAAGTGAAAATTAGCGTGAAACAAGTAAAAACAAGTTACTTGTTTACTTAACTGAACTAAACCAAACCCATCTGCACCCTCCTGTTCTCTTCAGAGTCCAGTACTGCAGTACCTGTACTACCTGGCCCAAGTGCCCATCGCCATGTCACCGCTGAGCAACAACAGCCTGTTCCTGCAGTACTCCAAAAACCCTCTGAGGGAGTTCCTTCAGAAAGGCCTGTGTGTGTCCCTGTCCACCGACGACCCCATGCAGTTCCACTACACCAAGGTCAGAGCCGACGACGGCTGAGCAGCAGTGACAGAACATCCTGAAGTAATCGACATTATTGGTATCCACCTGCCAGGAAGCTTTGATGGAGGAATACGCCATCGCAGCTCAGCTCTGGAAGCTGAGCACCTGTGATTTGTGCGAGATCGCCAGGAACAGTGTTCTGCAGAGCGGCCTCTCCCACCAGGTCAGGACACACGTTCATGTTCTTTTGTTTGCTGTTGTTATTACCTTGATGACTTTTGGTAAGTGTTGTCAGTCGCTACACCACCACCACCACACCAGTGCCTGATGTGATGTAATAAACCACATACAACATGTAATACTTTGATGGGGTGCAGTCACCTCATATCGAGAAGGTCCCTGGTTTTATTCCTGGATTGCTCAAGAACTTTCTATGGTGAAAATTTAAAATGATGAAATGATATCGAACATCTGGTTGAGATGTGTTTACTCTGCCTCCGCTAGGAGAAGAAACACTTCATAGGCTCCAACTACCTGCAGGACGGACCGGCCGGCAACGACATCCGGCGGACAAACGTGGCACAAATCCGTATGGCGTACCGGCACGAGACGCTGCGCAATGAGCTCAGTTTTCTCGTTGATGCAGTTAAAACCGATTGCACAACACCGGCCAAGTGATTCAACACACAAACAGGACCTTTTTTATATTCTTTCAATCCAAAAAATGGGTTGTTGCTTTTATATTACGCTTGGCTGCTTAGCTTAAATTGTGAGTTTTTTTTTTTTTTTTTTTAATTGTGTGTTGTATTTAAATACACTTTTCCTTATTATTTGCTGATTGGACTTTTTTGTAATAGAGAATTGTAAAATATCCGATTATATGTGATACCGATGGAATTGATCCATAAGCAGGTATTTGAAATCATATACCTATTTTAGACGGAGCTAAGTGGAAAATAGTCAAAGGTAAGGGTTTTTTTCTTTTTACTTCTTTGATATTTGGACATAGAAATAAAGACAGCAACGTCATGTCTGCTCTGCCTGTTTGTACTGATTGTGAAGTGAAAGAAGTGACACAAAGTTATTGTGATGGCGAAAAAAATAACTGATAATTCATGAAAATACCTACAAAAATAGTTACAGATATGACAGGTTATTTATTTATTGGGAATGAACTATTCTTACAAGTACTGGAACTTTTGAGTTTTATTTCATGGTCGGCTCCAGCACACCCGTGACCCGGAAACTGATAATTAGCTAGCTAGGAATTAGCTTGGAAATGTTGCAGCTGTTGCTAGCCCAAACGCAAAGATAAAATGTTAATAATCATTGTTCTAAAACATCCGAGACTTATGTAAGTTAATCACAACTTATGTGTGCACTTTCTGGTTGGTAAACCCTGGCGTTTTTGCAACACGAATGCCCAAACTCATTTAAAGATCAAGTTTAGTAGCAAACAACCGGAAGGCTAGCGGCTCACTAGCTAACATGTTTCGCCACAAATTCTGTCATGAAAACATTTTCAGAGTTAACAAAGATGGCTTACCAAAAGTCCAGAGTCCAGAGTCCAAACACCCCAAGCACCTGACGTCTTTTGGTTGTCATTAACGATAATTATCAAACTAAACGAATTCCGTTTAGCAGGTGATTTTTCCAAACAGGCTACCGCAAATTACCTGGCGACGTCATCGTTGCTGGCCGCGCTGCCATTATCCTCCGTTTGGTTGATTGATGTTGTTGACAAATCAACAAAAAGTGGACTTTACTTTACATACACAAAACGTCTGTGTCCTCATTCTAATATATACTACCACAGAATCACTTATAAGACAGCAACATAACATAATTAAAAGGAATAAACTAGACAGGCATTCAAGTGTCAACAAGCAGATATAATACACTTATTTAATTCTCCGTATCAATATTTGACAACAGGTTTTCATGCTTTCACACATTATTTCCAGGTCAAAAAAATAGGACTACATTAATTTTATAGAATAATGCCTTTTTCAGTAATTGAAAAAAAAAAAAAAAAAACAACCCAAAACAATACAGCAAAAGTCTTACAAGTGCAAAAAGTAAGTATCTTATTAATTAAGGATAATACAGTATGAATATTTCAGCTCAAATACATTTTCATCCATCCAATATTACTTTATATCAAATAAAAGCTACAATACCAGGATTCATATTTCAGCATCATCCGGCCACCTTGTGGCAGCAGCATCACATTACACCAGGTAAATTTATGTTAAGTTCATGACGTGTACGTGAGACATGGTTAATGGCAATCTATTGTAAAAGATGTTTAAGCGACTTTTCTACATCAGGTTTTAAAAAAAGAAAAAAAAAAGAAATTATATGCATGTATGAAATAAATGTAGTTTATTTTCTAAATGTTATTACGCTCAAATTTCTTCAGATTTCAGTTGAGATTTCTTCTCAACCTCAGAAGTATCACAAACTCACTAGCTGTCAAACAATAAAAATTCATCACTCTATGTCACATTTCATTTAATGTGTCAGCACGGGTCAATGTCTTTAGATGTGTCTGCATGAATCAGCGTCATTAAATGTGTCAGCATGAATCAAGTCCCCTTAAGTCACAACCACATCTTGTAACTGAAACTCCCCATATCCATCGACAGTCGTTCCTTGGTAACGGTAGTCGAGTCAAAGCGGAGATGGAGGATAAAGCTACAGCACTTCTACAGCAAATCACATTAAAATACCTGTGAATTATGGAGTAAAAAAACTAAATACAACAGTACAAATGACAGGAAATGTGTATGTGTGTGTGTCCAGGCGGTGAAAACCACCGTCCAACAGTCACTGACGTGACATCGTTACGTTTCCGAGAGTTTATCGCTGGTTGACTGCAACGCAAACGTTATAGCTGGAAGTGTGTTCGACATAATTCATGTCACATGACTCTGCACCTCATGGCTCTTTGTGTTATCAGCTTCAAAACAAAACAGGTTGGTGATAAGAAGTGTTAAGGCCGGTGTGGGTGACCCGCCTCATCCGCCAGGTTGAGGATGTATCCAGCCATGTCGTCCTCTGTCGGGAAGTCAGACATCACCCAGGACTCGTTGGCGGCGGTCACCTGCAGACGGCATATCGGACAGTTCCGACTCTGGCCGCTCCTGCACAGACAGATTGTAGTGACGGTACTGAATCATTAGGATCTGTTCAGTGAAAAGATCCGTTCACTCTCCTCCCTATCTTCACTAACTGTTCATACGAGATGTCCGAGCTGTGGACAGGAATCCGCGGCCCGTAAGTCAATTGCAAAAAGCCAAACACATCTTTATGTATAAATTCATCGCACACTTTCAAATATATTTCCGTGTTTATTCATTTTCATTTTGATGATTCTAACTGACAACTCAGCATCGCAGAAAACTATAATCATACAACCTTCTGATGATGACTCACACTTCAAAAACTCTACTGAGACTATTTGTCTTATTCCTCGTCAGAATGTCTTATTTCACAAAAATAAGACATCACCTGGAAAAGTAACCTTTTTTACTTCTAAGTTTTGAATCATGAGGCTTATACAAAGGTGCGGCCAATTTATACATTTTTCTAACAGCCGCCAGGGGGCGCTCTAGCAGAAAAGGTGAAATAGGTGGAACAGGTGGAACATGTGGGCACCTGCGGCTTATAGACATGTGCGGCTTATGTACGTACAATTTTTTCCCCCCCCTTTAAAAATGTATGGGGTGAGGCTTATAATCAGGTGCGCTCTATAGTCCGAACATTACGGTACTTTTACTCTGAAAAAAGTAGAAAAGGATTTTTATACTTTTTTTGCACCTTTTTTGAAATGAGAACTCGCTTGAAAGAAGTACAACTTTTCTGAACATAGACGATGTGTCTTATTCCACCACGTCCAGTTACCGCTCGTGTGATCGGCCGACGTACCATTTATCGATGCACTTCTGACAGAAGCTGTGTGCGCAGGGTAAGATGAGGTCGGCTTTCCCGTCCATACAGATACAACACTCCTCCTCGTCCGTCAGCTCCTTCACTCTGTGGGGACGAGAGTATCACTGGACATACTACGGGTTCATCTGGGTGGAAGGTGCCAGATGTTTAAATACTAAAGGGACAAAAAAAAACCCCAAACATTTCCACCAATATCAACGTCCTCCTCATCTGATCCACTCTAATAAATCACTGATGGTCAAAGCATGACTTTGTCACTACACTGTGTTACTTGCACTGACCTGCCCATCCACATGCTGGCCTGACAGGACTCGGTGGAGGGGAGCTGGGCCGACGGGCCCTCAGTGGCGCCCTCTGCAGACAGAACCTCAGCAGCCTGACTCGTGACGTCTCGATAGAGCTGGATGAACTGATACAGGTTCATGATGCGCGACGCTTCCACCACGCCGCTGACCTTGTTGATCTGGTCGGAATGAAAAACACTTTACCCAGCTGACGACCTCAACCACAACATACAGACACAAACACATACAAACAGAGGACAGTAATCATGACATCACGCCCTCCCACCCCGACCCCAACCCAGGGCTCACAGGGACAAAAGAGGGGAGGAAAAGAAAAAAACCCCAAGAACTTTAAAGAAACTAACAGTAAATAATAAAGACAATAATTAAAAATTGGCGAGGTACCATCTGTCACTGGAAGGTGACCGTAGTGTTCATTTTACTGCCTGGAACCACTGGTAATGGTACCCGTAGTTGATTTAAAAAAAAAAAAAAAATCACTCATCACTCGTCGTTTTCTTCCGTCTGTTAGTCACATGACTGAACGGATCGGTCTGTTTTCAGCACATCAGCCACGTCAAGTGAGCATGAGACGAGGAGTAACGTTTTAGTATCAGCTCAGCAGCAGGTAGCAGGTTCTATCCCGCACAGAATAGGGTCGAATTAAAGGAGTTAGTGGAATGTCTGAATCATGACAGAATGTCTCCCTATCAGGCAATCCGAGGTGTGGCCCGATAAGCCTGTTGGTATTTGTGTGTGTGTGTACTAAAGTTCTCACCTTGGTACACACGATTCTGACGGCGACCTTCCACAGGGCCGTGGCGTCCGATCCTGGCTGCACCTCAAACAACAAGTGCTTCTGCTGTCCAGCAGCGAGTTTGGCCGTGCTGAAAGACGCCGGGCACACGGTAACACTCGGTGGCTGCGATCCTAAACCAAGTATATGATCACGTTGGACACGACGAGAAAACACAGGACTTACACGTCATTGAGTTCAGCCACTCTGGCCAGGAATTCCTCGTAGGTAAGATAGCCGCTGTCCCGAACCAGTCCGGCATGTTTCACCAGCTTCTCAGGTAGACGGGTCATCACCGCCTGACCCGAGACGTGCTGGCCCATCCCGGCAGAAGGGGGCACCTATTCACGTCTGCAGGGCCTGGCAGGATCACAGGGGTCCACACACAGAGTCATTTTTAATGTCAGGCAAATACAGCGGTTGACATGGGAGTGGTGGGTTTCATTAATATGTAAAAATGCAAAAGTCAGCAAGTCGTGGAGGTTTACTGCCGCATCAGGAAAATATGAACACAAAAAAAACAAAAAACGGAAGTGCACAATAGTTCTTCACTCTCCCTTTTGTTTTTTCTATATGCATTTACACATACAGAGTTGTTTTATTTCACAGGTGGTTTTGTGTGAAGTACTTTTATCGTAACGTGTCTCCGTTGCAGACTTTTGATTACGTTTGATCGCGCCAACCAGAGATGTGCTTTGAACAATAAACGACTTTGTCTCCGACGCCCATTAGACACACTGATAATGTAACACCTGCAGAGGACGTCCCGGATCCAGGTTGAGGGAGTTTTATGTTTCTCTCTCTCATCACATTTGTTGTTTCTTACTCTACTGCTCCGTTTATTTTATTTTCACTTTTCTCTGTACACAATTGCACATTAATTATGGAATGTCTGGTTCAACTGCTGAATTGTATTTTGTTGCCTCAGTACCTGTATTATGTGCAATGACCATTAAGTCTGATGTAAGATAAGAGATGGTCAACTTTATTAGCCCCAAAAAGGCAATGTTTATGGTACAAATCTGTTGTGGTATCTAATGTTGTCCAATTATTTGTTTTATTTTGTGTTTGTAAGTTTTCTGTCAGTTCTCTGTTTAAAGACAGACAACAATTTGACTACAAACACCATTCGAGACCTTGTTTACATGGTGTTCGTGTCTTTTGTTGTAGCTTGTTGATCTGCTACTTACCTATTACTGACGAACAGACATTCCGTAACTCGTTTACAGTTTGTATAAGACACACCAACAAACCCAAACATGTCCAGAAATCGCCTGTTAGCTCGGTTGCTGTAGTTCGGTAGCACTTTGCTAACGTCCTGACTTCAACCGTCGACGTCTATTTTCATCAACGAACTTTGTGGTTTTCGACCAACATCACCAGAGACAAACGTCTTACCGAACTGTCCACATTGAAGAAAGTGTGTGAAGCCCAAACTTTAAGCGGCGCCGCTGTTAGCTCCTGTTTGTGTTGACACACAGTCGCGGGCTAGTGACGTCATAGCAGCCGCATAATGGATGACGTAGACGGAAGCGTTCGTCAAAATAAACTACAAATCAAAGGCATTGGAGGAAAGTGACGAATAACATTTCGTGCAGCAGTAACTAAGCACTTTGTGCATTTTAATTTCAACCCAATCAATATTTGACTGATTTTACAGGTTACACCAGCTGGCTAGTTGCTTGTTTGTTTCTTTTTTGTGGGGGCTGTTGGTTTGATATCTTGAATATCAACCAGCTACCTTATACCTCATTTGATTTCACTTTGAATTTCTCAGAGATTAATAAAGGTTCTATCTAGATACTACGTAGCTAGCTAAAGCTTAATGAAACTAGCAGAAGTTCAGATAAACAAAGTGTTGCACGTTGACACTTGAGAATTTCCTGCCTAGTTAAACAACTGTTAACAATTATTCATGATGCTAATTAAAGTTAAACTGTGTAATTTTTTCATTTTCAGAAGTGTGGATCAATCTGGTAGCATTTTGAAGTAGCTTGCATTAGCTCTGAAATGTTGGTGACCCGTGTGGTACAGGGTCAACATATTTACAGTCAATGCACAAATAATCCTATTGTTTTAGTCTACTGAACTGCATAGGAAAGGAGGATGGATCCATTCTGATTTCAAATTGGTGATGGAAGGTAGAAACTTAAAAGTAGGTTGACAATATATTGATGAGTAACATTTCACGATTATTTCATTTAAATCAAATAAATCCCTGAACCTCACCATGAATGAATGATTCTAGTGATTCAGTACACCTTCAAGAACTGTCTGCCCCATCAGGGTTGCAGTCAAAGATCACAAACCAATGCATATCAACATGCATATATTTAAACAAATCAATGACACAATTTGTCACAACATATAGGTTTTTAAAAAGATGACATCAATGATGTTATATTTGAAAATGAATTTGTTTTATTGTACCTTTGCACACACTTTAGCAAATCAGTGTGGAAAAAGATTTTTAGAAAAACAGATTGATGACAGATGATGATTGGGTCAATGATGGCTGAACTTTGCTCCACTTGCCCCACAGTTGCATGTTGGCTGACTGATGCACCGTCATGATTTCCAAGGTCATCCTGTGAGCACCAACTGCTCTACAACACAAGTCAGTATTTGTAATCAAGGGATTTTTTGTCAATTCTTTCTCATCACCACCAGGTGGCACTAAAGCACTGACATCTGAGTTCACAAACACACTCACACACATACAGACAGGATATCTGTCTGTTTCTGTGCTTGTGTGCTGCCAGCAAACACTAAATAAATGAAGATGAATGCAAATGCAGCTTCAGGGCGGCTGCTGCTGCTGCTGTCTTCCCCATCACCTTGTGAATGTGTGAGCAGCTTTTCATAGCAGCTTCTGCAAGTGAGGTGTGATGCGACGGGGTGAACGAGCACCTTCAGAACTGTTAACAGCCTCTCCAATTTTTAAAGGAATCCTAATCAGTCATCGCAGCTTGATTTGATTGCCTCTCAGCAGAAGTAAATGTCATTACACCGTTGACTAATTCTTACAGCGTGACTCACTGTGGCACCATTGGGATTTCGTTTTGTCATTTTCTCACCCTCTGGTCGGGATGTGGAGCGAATTCCTTTTGTATTGTTATCAGATTTTCAGGTCAAGTCTTACAAATCAGATAAAAACACAAGGCGCGGAGAATCGTCATCCTCATGAACGTACAGACGCGGCCCGGATAATGTTCTCATGAATTGCCATGCGGTTTCTGTAATATTCCATTTTCCTACATTCACAATCCCTTGAGTTGGAAAAAAAATTGAAGGTGATGCACAGGAAAATGATGATTTTTTTGGGGCAAAAAAATGCCCAAAAAAGATCGGGCAGTGAGAAAATCCCCAACAAGCACGACAAACTGTATATTTTCAGTCTGTAAATGATAAGGCTTCCGTTGTATAGATCAGTCATCTTAAACACACCACACAGAAAACCTTGGGCTTCTCTCAACCCAAGAAAATATGGATGAGTTTTTGTTGTCAAAACCTGCTGGGCTGAAATCGACACAGAGGTCCGAGATGACGCTGCGTTTCTTGCCGGTTACTTTACCAGCTGACTGGCGGGCTGCGCGGTCCATAAGCTGATAGTTCTGATGATGAGCCATTCTTTCTGACCGGCGCTAACGACGATTCGTACGCACTCAACGTCAAAGCCGATCTTGTGGTCCACTTTGTTCACCTCGATGCTGCCGCCCTTGAATTCTCCCAGGGTGATGTAGGACGCACACTGCCTCCCCTGTTTGGTCTCCTGGGACTTCTGTCCAACCTCCAGAGCTCCGTGGTGGAGAATGTCATTCTGACGATCTTCAATACCAGTGACTATTTTAATTCTGCTGATTATGGTGGGTTTATTAAAGACTATGACAAAGAAGTCGCCGGTCGAAGGAGGTTTCCCCCAGAAGTACTCGTCCACAGTG
>JBBMJM010000020.1:1190928-1201160 GCA_037832705.1 Centriscus cristatus | reverse complement strand
TGGAGATGATTCCGCGAGGACAGAGAACACTTTTAAATCTATTCTGACCCCATGAGAAAGTGAACTAAATCCGATCTGACCTTTGTGGCTGCAGAGATCGGTTCGTTTCAGAGCAGAGGTGTGGGCTCAAAGGGTTAAAATGTTCGACCTGTCTTACATGGACTTTGTTACTTGCTTCAACAGTGGTTTTAGGAAAGACACAAGTGAGGCATGTGAGGTCAGCGCAGCGCCATGCTGTCATAGCGACACACAGGACCTGGTGGAGCTCGATGGGGTCAGACGGCCAGAGAAGGTCACAGATGGTTATACAGAGGTGGGTGAAGGCAGAAGACCCGTTATGACACATTGAGATTAGTTGGCAGCGCCGGCTGGGGTCAGCTGACCCAGAGTCACATGATCCATGTTTATGGCTCCTGTCTAGCAGGGTGCTAAAGCAGGGAGGCTGTAGCATGGGGAGGGGGGCGAGGTTGGGGGCTCAGTGGACAGATGGAGGGAAGCCTGGCTGCACTGCACCTCATGCACCTGCTCACGTTATCGCGCTCGGTTAGTTCCAAGTGGGGGAGGAGACACGACATGCATCCAGGACACACACAGGAGGCTGAAGTTCCACTTACCGGCTGGGACGTTACCTAGCTCTGTGGAAACGTGAGGAGACGAAAAAGGAAGAAAAAGAAAGAAAGAAACGTGGAGGAACAGAAAAACAAAAAGCAACGCACAAATCAAAACACACAGAATTCTACAGAACAGAAACAAATCAAAACTGTGCAACTACGGTACGGAGTACGGAACGTCCTGCTGAACACACGCTGGTCCGCCGGTCGCTGCCGTCACCGGGTTCATACAAAGATGGCCGCCGTGAGAGCTCGCCGCTAAGCCCCGCCCCTCCAACCTCACAGATGCTGTTGGATGTCGTTTTAATTCATTTCAATCAGTATTTCACTCTCATGTGAGCTTCATTATTCTTCTGTTGGTTCATTGTTTTGTTTTTTTTACATGATTTAATAAGAAAGTTGCATTCGACTGGATGGAACCAAGAAGTTTCCTGGTTTGTGTCGTATCATACGTCCATTTACTGCTGGGAAATGGGGGAGTGACGTCATGTGTTGATGGCTTCTACAGATTTCAGGAACTCGACGTAAGAAAGTTGAGAGGAAGTTGTGATGTGCTTTTGACACATTAAAGTGCTACGACCCACATGTCCATTCGCTGTGTTTTGCTAAATGTGATTTAATGTTTGTTTCGAAACCAGCTTGTGTTCAGCAGCAGGCGGCGGGCGAGAGCCTCTCAAACGGCTCCGTCATGCATCTGACCACACTGTCCACTTCCTGAAAGACACTCCAGGAGGAGGGCTGGGTTCAACTGGGCGGTGGGCGGCACCGTCTGAGTCTGTTACCTTGCAGAGCATTTCCCAACAGAGCGTCCAGCTCCGGGTTGAACTCGGCCTTCTCCTTCAGCATGTGAAAGAGCAGCTGGTTCTGTGTGGCGCTGGTGATCTCCGTCTGCTTCAGTCGGCCCTCCATCACCTTCACCTGCGACTCCTTCTGGGCCGCCTGCAGACCCTGAGGAGAAAGCAGAGGCTGCGTCAACGAAAGGTCACGACCACCTCCACACACCTCTTTAAGAAAGGTCTCAACAAAAGAGGAAGGCTGTTGACGCTGGTGTGATCACGTCAATAAACTAATTGATTCGTTCGAAACGATTCGTTCGAAACGATTCGTTCGAAACGATTCGTTCGAAACGATTCGTTCGAAACGATTCGTTCGAAACGATTCGTTCGAAACGATTCATTCAAAACAATTCATTTGAAACGATTCATTCAAAACAATTAGTGTGAAACAATTCCTTGTGTGCACATGCCAGAAAGGCCTGCTGCTACCACGACATTAAGACGGATCCTCTCCGTGTGATTGGCGAAGAATCCCGTTCAAAGTGTCTGGTGTTTCACTGTTCAGTTAGATTTGAACTCGACAGCGCCGCCACTGGTCGTCATTGGTCCTGCTACCTTATTGATGGCCATGGACATGAAGTGATCGAGCAGGAAACGAGCCTCCACCAGGGTGCAGGAACCGATGACGGCAGAGATGTCCACTGTGTCGCCGTCCTCCTGGACACGAGAAAGAACAGAAAATGAGAGCAGAACAAGAGAACAGGGGGGGTTGAGTGGTGGGTGTGAGTGGCGCTGCTCCCTCGCCTTGGTCTCCTCCATCTGCATGATGTTGGCCTGACAGTCGGCGATACTGTCGTTGATGTAGTCGATGTTGGCCGTCAGCGCATCCACTTCTTCGTTGAGCGGAGGCACCGCCTTCTCTGTGTCCGGCCCCTCCCTGACCAGACGCTCCCTCTTCCTGATGACCTTCTCCTTGCGCTTGGTCAGCTCCTCCCGTTGCTATGACAACAGAACGGGCAGAAAGTCCAAAGTGATTACCGTACATTTTCCATGGAAATGTTGTGTTTAGTAGTTTCTTTACTGCACTGATGAAAGAAACAGAAAAAATACATTTTACCCTATTTTGGTCTTTTTGGTGGAAAACAGATATTTTACATAATCAACAAAAAAATACAGAAAAAAGTAATGAATCATTTAATTTAATGCATTGATATATATAATAATAATTAATTAACAAAACATGAGTATTATTATTATTAATAATGATATTATCATTAATGTTAAATATAATTAGTTTAATATTAATACAATAAAAACATATTCATATTATGAATACGATTACTGTTAATAATAAGATAATAACTATTTTAATCATATATGAGCAACAACCTTTTATTTATTATAGATTATATTAACACGTGTATATGATGTATTAATTACTGTATTACATGACAATATATGATGACTGAATAATATATTTAATATAATATACCATTATTTATTATCATACAGTACTTGTACTTACCATATTTGATTGTGTTTTTGCTTTCGGGGTCCTGCATGTCCCCTGTGTCTCCATTCTTATTCTGGTCGTGCTGCTGGAAATGTGAATTTCTCTTGGAGATTTCTATCTACCATTTGTCATGATTGTTCATATTATATATTTTTATCATCGTTCTTATTCATCATTATCTTTATATTTACGTCTGTAATCGCGTTAGTTCCGTATCTGCTGCTGCTCTAAACACCCATCGTTCCCAGACAGTTTGAGCCGACCACCTGAGAGGACACGTGACCCCGCGGGCTTTCACCTTGAGGAGTCGGTTCATGTCAGCCTCCATGTTGGAAATGGTCATCCTCTGCATGATGACGTCAGAGATCCGGCGCTCCAGAGACTGCCATTTATTCCGGGCGATTCGGGTGGAGTAGACTCCCACCGTGCGTCTGTACGAGGATCTGCGAGGGGAGTTTTTCATCACTACTTTGCGGTCAAAGGTCAACTGTTTCTGTTCTTCATCCGTCATCCGTCTGTGCGTGTGCACACTCACCGAGTGCCGTTGGGGGCGGCGTTGCCAGCGGAGTACATGCGTCCAGAGGGGGGTCGGTGGGGTGAATCCTGCGGTTCGGGGAGATTGACCTTCCTGACGACCTTCCCGGAGGTGGGCCGGGCCTGTCGCCTCAGAGCTGTGACCTGACGCATGAGGTGGGAACAAAACAGCCCGAGTCATTCTTCAGCCTCAAATGACGTCGCCTCTTCAGAACGTCTGTGTGTTCTATCGGTGATGTAACATCATGGTCTGTGTTTCCTACCTGTGATGTAACATTACAGTACAGTGGGTTGGGGGTTTTTTTTGGGGGGGGGGGGGTTATGTACCGTAACGGTCCTTTCCTGGGTCCGACCAACAGCGTGAGTTAGTCTGTGTGTTAGTTCCCGGCTAAAGCAGAAATGAGAAAATGGAAGGTTCTCACCTCCTCCGTCTTCCTCCTCAGAATGAGCTCCTGCTGCCTCTTCTGGGCCTCCAGCAACTTCAGCTGGTGCTGAGGAGGAGGAGGAGGAGGAAGAAGAACCACAGACGTTAACTGCTGGAAGGACGGACGGGCGGCGGACTGACGGGCGAGCACACACCTCTTGTTTCCGCTGGTCTTTCTTCAACGTGGCGATTTCCCGGTTGCGGCGAGTCTCGTTCATCCTGTTCTTCTCCTGCTGCTCCTTCATCTGCTTCATGAGACGAACCTGGACCGTTCATCAACAAATGAGTCATTTAACCGACGGGCCTCATGTGACCAGCCAACTTTTGATCGGACTTGCATGCACACTGCAAACGAATCCCGCATGCCGCCGGATGTAAAACAAAACACAACAAAGTTCATTTGTTCATTCTCTGAACCCAGTGTGACCTTGGTCTTCTTCATCTCGGCCACGTCCAGCTGCAGCTTCTTCAGCTGCTTCTCGTACTGCGACTGGTTCTTCAGCAGACGGGCGTGTTCCTTCTGAGCCGACTGCAGCTTCTGCAGCTCCTTGTTCATGACACTCAGCTTGCGCTCGTACTCTGTCTTGATCTTACGAGCTTTGTCGTCGGAGCCGCTTTCCACGGACGCTGGGAGGAAGGCGACACGAGGACAGAGAGAACGGAGGAGAACGGTTACAGCAAACTCTGTGTGCAGGAATTCACCTGTTGATTCTCATCTGCTGCTGCTCCTGTGTTTAATTGTACATTGTACTTTTCATTTCTATTTGTAGGACAGTTTTCTAATTCTATTACAGATTACTATTCTATTAGTTATATTACATATCTTGTATATATTCTCTTTATTTTATCCATTCTTTTTTTTTTTCTTTAGCGAACTCAGACTGACGTGACACCTGTAAATATTGAACATTTAAAATCTTATATTCATTTTTTTTGGGTCTTTGCTGCTGTAACGATGGACGTCCCCGGCTGTGGGACAATAAAGACTTATCTTCATTTATCTTATCGTACCAGCACTTAGTCTTTGCTTGTTTCAACCAAATTTCCCTCATGAGGAGCAATATATATCCATAAAATAATTAAAAATATTTATGTTTATATAGCAATCCTGTATTGATCTAACTAATTCGCATATATATATATATATATATATATATAATTATTATTTTTTTAAATCAACTTTTTTAAATTTCTGCAGCAAAATGCATCAGCGTTACATCCACGAGTGATAACAAATGACCAGACAGAAATTGGTCGACTCAAATCCATTAAGATTTGTGTTTTGCCTGAAATTTTGTTTATTGCGTGCGTGCGTGCGTGTGTGCGTGCGTGCGTGCGTGCGTGCGTGCTCCGTCCTCTGCTGGAAATGTTCTTACTCATGTTCTGGAGGACCCGGTCTCTCTCCAGCTGGGTGTCTCTGATTTTACACTGCAGCATCATCAGCTTCTGCTCGTACTGCTGCTTGAGCGTGTGCAGACGCCGCTGGCTGTTCTCCAGCTCGTCGATCAGCTTCTGCTTGATGGCGATCTCGCAGGTGATGTTGGCCAGGTCGGCCTGGAAGTTCTCTGCAGGACAGAAAGCGGGATGTTCGACTACTAGCTCGTCTGTTTCTTACGCCTCCGTCCTCCGTCGTCACCTTTTTCATCCGACTCAGAGTCAGACTCCTCAGAGCTCTCCTCCACATCCATCTCCTCTTCTTCCTCCTCATCCTCCTCCTCTCCTTCGTCATGATCGCTGGCCTCCTGGGCGTCCTGCGGGATGACGGACACACACACTTGACCAAAGGACATTCAACTGGAATTTGACATGAACTACAGACAAATCACAATTCTGTCCAGAAAACCAGGATACATCCTGAACATCGAATAGTGTCAACATCTGTTTGATTGCATTAAAAAAACCCCAAAAAAACCAAAGTTGTGTTAACAATCATATAAGTAGTTTTGGATTTAAACTGAATTATTGTAGTAAAATTCAATAAAATGTGCTTACTGAAACAAATTAAATGTCCCAGCATTTAACAAACATGCTGTACTATTTTTTCAAATAATACTAATTAAATAATACTAAACATGTAATGTTAACTGAAAACTAACCAAGTTTTTGACTAGTAAATTATCAACTTTAATCAAAATACACTGTAGTTACTTTGTATATAATACTAATAATTACGTAATAAATAACTGAAAACAAACCGTATTGATCTAAATTAAAATTGGATAATGCGACTTGGGCACAGTGAGACGGTAAAAGACAGCTGGTAGAAAAATATAAATAAATAGACAGAAGATCACAATACGAGCTGAAATATTTGACTGTGTTGAATTCTACAAGAACAAACGGTACCATTTCTGCCTCCTCGTTTCCTCGCTCGGATGTTTCCTTCTCGGCACCTTTCTCTTGCTCGTTGTCAGGAATGTCCTCCTTGTTGGCGCTGGAAGATTCAGACACGAGCGTCAAAGGAAAATGATAAAAAAAAAAAAACAGAATGTGTTTAGAACCCCGAACGGACTGCATGTGAATTCTTCAGGAACCAGAACATTTTTCATTTAACCATGAGTCAGTCATTTGTGTCCAACACAAATAAGAAAAAGCAGGGGAGGGGGGGAGTGCAGCGTTTGTGAAGGAGACCTGTTGGATACGTGTTTGATCCAGTCACAAACAAAAATCCCTGATCTCAGCTGAGCTCAAGGAACTTTGCAAAGGTTCTAAGTTTTCAGCAACAAAACTGAAAATGGAACAAACCGTTGAGTTGAGAGAAAGAGGGAAATGTGAGTTGATGGAAAACGCCAATGGGGTCGAACAGACTAAAGCAACATAACGCAACTTTAGTTCCTTTAAAAATCAGGAAATATTTGCGGTATGGTCGTCATGACGACGACAGACGGGAAGGCTGACAGAGGAGGAGGCGAGGTGCAGTGGCTGCGCTTGGAGGTAACGAATCAAAATAGAGATGAGTAAGTCCATTGTCCAGGAGAAGTTACAGTAGAGTACAGTATGGAACGACACCTGCCTACAAAATAAAAGTACTTAACTGAACTAAAAAAAAATACTAATTATACTAATTTTATACTAATTAAAAGCAAAGCAAAACTGTATTTAAACAAAAAAAAACAACAACTGGTGACTACATGTTACATATGTTACAAATAACAAATAGCTCCGACACCAGTCAGTGTCACGCTAACCAGCATCCATCAGCCCGTTCCAGTAGCAGGGGACTCTCCCTGCCGACATATAAAAGAATAAAGGTGGTCCCCACTTGAGACAGTGGGGGTCACTGTTGCTCTGTCCCTCTGAGACGTGAGCATTTGTTTGGCATTTGTCCTAAAATAATATTAGTAATGAAATAATGGAAATTAATAAAATAAAATAAATACATAAAATAATAATAATAATAATATGTAATATACTGTATATAATAATAATAATAACATTTCAGTTATATAACGCTTAGAAAGTCTGTGTATGTGTATGCAGGGTTAGTTAAGCTACATTATGTTGCTTTTAATGAAAAGTGGGTGGTGGGTGTGGTTATTACATCCACCAGGGGGCGCCTTCTTTTAAATGGTCAAACAGCAGGAAGCAAATCAACGGGAGTTGGGCAGCAGGAGGGTGGAAGCGCTAACAAACCTGGCGTCCTCAACATCTTCCACCACCTCCTCCCTCTCTCTCTCCTCCAATAGCTGCTGGAGCCTTCGGGGAGGGGTGAAAGGTCAAACCACAGAAGGAAGCAAGAGATGAATGAAGGAAGGAAGGAAGGAGGAATGCAAGAAAGAATGGTCAGAGGAGGCTCTGCACTGACCCCCCCCCCCCCCCCACAGACACACACAGACACACACGCACGGTCGATGACGTCATCGAGTTCTGATACCTTTTCTTTTTCTTTTTCTCTCTTTTCTTGAGTTTCTCCAGGTCCTTCTTTGCCATCTCGATGATGTCAGACGTCTCCTTCTCAGGGGCCAGGAACGAGCCGGAGCCCCCGTAGAACGACTGGCGGTTGGAGGCGCGGGACAGATTCTTCCGGAGGTTCTCGTTCACGGCTTCACTCTCGAGGAGTTTGGCTCTGAGGACACAGACAGACAGACAGACAGCGTGACATCAGACAGACCGACCAGCCGTGTCATTGAAATGAACTTCTGCACAAGCTGAGAAGAGATTCACCTCAGGTCTTCGATCTCTTTGATGTAACTCTGAATCATGTTGCCGATTTCCTCGGTGCCTCCTTCACCTGGAAGAAACACAAGAGTGTCTTCCTGATGACTCAGCAAATTCAGATAATAGAGATGTGACGTTCGTGGACGAGTCATATCTTTTCAATGGCTCTTTTAATGGAACAATGACAACCGAGTCGCGGCGAGACACTGTTGAATATACAAATTGTCCAAACAGCGTTTGCCAGTGCAGCATCTCGACCCCACTGTCAAAGAATCCGATTCCTGGATCCAGATGGTTCCAGAACGCCACCGACGTTTAACCCTGCTTCCTGGTCCCTGCATCAGACTCTGTCGTCTCTTCCCTACGCCCCACCCACAGAGCGTGGTGGGGCTGACGGTCGCCGTGTCGGCGGCGTTCGTTCTGGCCTACCGGCTCTGGCGAGCGCCTGGTTGGCCTGGTCGCTGAGCAGCTGGGTGAGTCGAGCCCTCTGGGCGTCGATGGTCTCCTGCATCGCCTTCACCCGCACTCTCAGGTTGCTGTTCTCCGTCTGCAGCATCGAGTTCTCGTGGAACATGTCGCTGAAGCTCTCCACGCCGTCTTCACCCGCCAGGCGTTTGCCCTGCAAACAACGGCGTCCATCTTTCATCTCGAGTAACTCAAACACCGCTCGCTGAGCTGCAGTGAACGTGGGTCTGCACCTGGACTCGGGACGATTGCTACGGCGACAGTTAGCTAGCTGGCGCTAAAAATAGAAATGAATGAAATTCAATATTTTAAATAATTCAGTGTAAAAACAGGTGTGAAATCTGTGCCAGCAGGGAGAAGCAATCGATCCTTGTCTCAATTCAACATCCAGCCAATCAAGTCACGTACAGTTGTCAAGGGTCCATCAGTCGCCATGACGACCAAGCGGCGTCACAGCTTTTCCACGGTCATGGGAAGATGTATCAGGAGTGAAATGAGTCAAATTGTAAATTCAGCATGTGAAGGTCTTACTTCCATAAATCTGACCCTGTCTGACTGCCCAGAGCCCCCGCGCCTCAGCGCCGCCCCCTCACCGTCTTGTATTCCATCAGCTCCATCTGCAGGCGAGCGATCTCGGTCCTCAGCGAGCTGATCTGCTGGCTGGCCTTGTCCTGGTTCACCATCACCTTGTTCTTGATGTTGCGGGCTCTGTTGGCGTACTTCAGCGTGTTCAGCGTCTCCATGAAGTCACGGTCCGACGGGCTGATGCACGCGATCATCACCGTGTGGCTGTGTGTCAGAGAAAGGGGGTCAGGGTTCACGTTTTCTACAAGGAGCTCAGACCAGCAGTCGTGCTGAAGGTAAAGCTGAAGTTGACTTCATTTAAAGTCCCATTGACTCATCAGCCTCGTGTGGGCTGGACTGCGCTGGAGTGAAAAGCATCCACCAACCTGTTTCCCCCCAATGAGTCCTGTAGAAGTCTGGTGAGTTTGGAGTCTCTGTAAGGCACGTGGGACGCCCGCTTGCTGCGGTCGCCCAGAGCGCTGATCACATTCCCCAGAGCGAGCTTCAGGGAGCGAGGGAGGACATCCAGTCAGACACACATCTGACACCAACTTCAAATGTGTACATGCCAGATTCTTCAAGGGAAATTACAAATTTCTATTTCCTGTCTGACCAATTCTTAAAAATCAGCCTGCGTCACAAATGAATATTCATCGGACGTGCAAATGAAGAAACATTCAGATGGTCCCGTAGTACATGACAAGGAAAAGAGGTCAAAAAACTTTGTGCAAGTTGAGAAAATACTTGAAAAACTCGAGAATATCATGACACTTAAGATTTTGTTCAAGTTCTGTTCAAGTTTTGTGAATCTGGCCCCTGGTTGCATTTCATGACTAACTTCCCAACTGAATTATTCCCACAAATATCCCATCAGGACCCTTGAGGATGAGTGATCTTTTTGTTTCTGAAAGGACAACTGTTGACAACTGTGTGTGCAGTGCAGACTCTGAGACACTAGGGGGCAGTGTTGTCGCAGTCTGAGCGGAGACCCTCACCAGCCCACAGTTGATGGAGATTCCCTCTTTTGCTCGATCGCCCGTCGCTCCAGTTCTCTTCAGCCGCTCCGAACCGGCCAGATCCACAAAGTGAAACTTGGCGGTCAGCGTCTCGTACTCGTCCACCTCAGAGTTCCCGTTGGAGACTCTGTTATCGGTCACGTTTTCCTGCTGGGAGGAGTAAAATCATAC
>JBBMJM010000020.1:1169163-1180707 GCA_037832705.1 Centriscus cristatus | reverse complement strand
ATGCAGGGACAAAGGCAGCTTTGGCGTGACGTCAGTAAAGCTCTGCTCGAAGAGTGTGTGTGTGTGTGTGTGTGTGTTCACGGCGTCTGGTTCCCAATCGGTGAGAAACACCTCAGGAAGTGACGGGTCTGAGAATTACACCCGCTGATGTTGGCTGACACTAAACATTTGGAGGATGGAGCACGTGTGTGTGTGTGGAGAACGCGGTCGGCAGGAGACGTTTTCAAACCCCCTCCCCTCTCTAAAGTTGTAAGGTTCAGAGACGACAAATACGAAAGCGTCTACGATACAGTATCTACAAGAATTTGCGATACGAGAAAAATATACATTTATGATACGACCAGCAGAATGCACATGGGGGGGTTGGGGGGGGGGGGGGTGACGGCCGGTCAGTCTATAAGTCCGACTCAGGCATGTCCGGCAGGTCAGCCATCAGGTAGCCGATGCCGTAGCGGCCGTTGGGTGCGGTGTCTGCGTCGGGAGCGCCGCCGCTCTGCTTGCGGTAGATTCGGTTGCCGGGGTCGGGTGACGGCGCCCCGCTGGGCGACTTCCCGTGGATGAGGCTGGTGTCGTCGTCCTCCTCCAGCCGGGCGGTCTCCTTGATGATGTGGCCCTTCTTGTAGGCCACGGAGGAGATGCCGCTGTTGTTCACCTCGATGATGTTGAAGTAGCGCAGGGTGAAGACCACCGGCACGGGCAAGATGGCCATCACCACCAGGGAGATGCACACGGCGATGCCCCACGGAGGGAAGGCCAGATTCTTCTCTTTGGCCTGGACGAGGGGAGAAGGTGAGATGATCCGACCACAGTGCCCCCCCCCCCCCAAGCTTCTCAGACCACCCACCCTATGACCCCCGACTCAGACCATTTAACCCTTTAACTCCAACGCTATAGCTGATTCGTTCACGCTAGCGTACTTCGGGAGCGTCCCTCCAGTAAGTGCAAATAGTCATGTACCGTAATTTCCGGACTATAGAGCGCACCTGATTATAAGCCTCACCCCGTACATTTTTAAATGAAAAAACATTTTGTACATACATGTAGTTGCCCACATATTCCACCTGTCTCACTTTTTCTACTCGAGCGCCCCTGGCAGCTGTTAGAAAAACCTTTGTATAAGCCTCATGGTTCAAAACTTAGGAAAAAAGTAGCTTATAGTCCGGAAATTACGGTAATTACGGTACGTAGCGTTCCGTCCATGTTACAGGGCTGAGACGCGCGCCCCTCACCTCGCTGGACAAACGTCCGTCTGGGGGGAAACTTTGTCCCACGTGTCCTTTATCTCCTTCGAGAAGCTTTGAAACGTTTCCCTTGATCTGATCAAACAGACGAACAAACTTCCTGCTGATTGTCCCAACGTGTTTATCGTTCAGAAGCTTTTTACTCGTTCCAGCTTCAGACTCTGAGAACGCCCCCCCCCCGTCCCAGGAGGACATCGTCGGACTCACCTCTCCTTCTATCCAGGCGCTGTAGCTGGGAGGCGTCATTATCAGCTGGACCATGCTGGAGCCCAGGAGGACCATCATCAGGATGGGCGTGATGTACTTCCACATGTAGTAGTAGAAGCGGTACGGTGTGAAGCCCAGCATGTCCTTCAGGTCTTCAAAGAACCTGAGAAAGGAGGGGCCGGGGAGGGGGGGGGGCAAACAGGGCAATGCAGCAGGAGGTGAGGTCACACCACAATATTTGGATATTTACATTTATTTATTGTCCATGTCCAGTAAAAGTATTTCAATGATTTTTAAAAAATATTGTAATTTACAAATTGTACATTTGTGAAATAAATTCTACATGTAGAAAAGTATGAATGACACTGGTGACACTCACTTGTCGATCCCGTAGAACCAGGCGATCGCCAAGTTCTCCAGTATGACGACGATCAGCAGTGGCAGGGTGGCCGAGTACTCATCGAACATGGCCACAAAGTAGTTCCCTGAGCGCTGGACGAAGATGAGGCCGATGGAGAAGGCCAGCAGGCAGCACCCGACTGCGGCAGAGGAACGGGGGGGTTGGGGGGGGTCAGCCGGCGCTCACAAACGCCACGTGTGTGTTGTAACAACGACAAGTCACGATGAAGGCAACCAACGCTTCAACGCCACTTCAACTTTGGACTACCGTAATTACAGGACTATTTGCGGTATCTAGGTGGATCGGTTACTGGAAGTTGAGAATTTACCGTAATGACAGCAACTTGGACATGAATCGCAACCTGTCCACCTTCAGGAACCGATCAACACAAGTGGTCATGTAATTCCAACTCCAACGTACGCTAGCACGAAACACCACTAAAACACGTCAACTCGTGACCTCATTCACTCATTCAACCATCATCTGATGTCACAGCACGAGGAGCATCAAAAACAAACAGGTTTTTGTACTAAACCATGTTACGTCAGGGATGAAACTGGTGGTGCTTTATTTTGGGGCTTTATTTTACCGTTATATCCGGACTATAGAGCGCACCTGATTATAAGCCTCACCCTACATTTTTAAAGGAAAAAACATTTTGTACATACATAAGCCGCACCTGTGCTCACATATTCCACCTGTCTCTTTTTCTGCTAGAGCGGCTGTTAGAAAAATGTATAAATTGGCCGCACCTTTGTATAAGCCTCATGGTTCAAAACTTATGAAAAAAGTAGCGGCTTATAGTCCAGAAATTACGGTATTTTAGCTGAGAATACTTTAGATGGATTTAGAAGGTGGTTGTTGGAATTTGACAGGACTCCAAGTTGTGCTAGCGCAAAAGTAGCGCCAGGGCTACTGTCAGTCACTTCCTGCCTCTTTGTGTCTGAGGGGGGAGACTGATCAGAAATCAGATCATCGTTCAGGAAGGATTTGAACGGTCACTTCGGCCCGCGTCGGTGAAACGGAACCACCCACAAACTGCCCCCACTGTGTTTGTCCCTCTGACCTGTGAGGAACTCCTTGCGGACTTTGAACGTGTCGATGAGCGGCGTCAGGATGCCCTCGATGGTGCCGAACATGCTGCCCAACCCGAGGTTCACCAGCATGAGGAAGAACATCACAGACCAGAAGGGCGAAGCCGGGAAGTGCGTCATTGCCTCGGTGAAGGCGATGAAAGCGAGACCGGTTCCTTGGACCGCCTGGGGGGGCAGAGAACATTGCATGACCTTTCACCTCCTACATCAGTCTCCAGGACTACAGTGTATCACCGCCAAAACATTCATACTAGCATACTTTGGCGTACCGTAATTATGGGACTATTTGCACAGAAAACATGGGTCACTGGGTTCCTCTACCTGGTGTGAACAAGGAGCTAGAAGGAGAACTTCCAGGAAGTGATGGACCTTTTCTCTTCCTAGCTCCTTTCACACCAGCTAGAGGAACCGAATTTCTCAGCTTTCAGGAACAGTTTCCTGATGTAGTCCTGTAATTATGGTAATACAAAGTATGCTAGCACAAATGCAGTGCTGGTGGTACTGTCAGTGTCACAGACGGTGACAACATGTTTTCCAGGATGGACAATGACTCAATCCCTTTCCAGGTTTTCCAGGTGTCCTGGGAACCCCGTTACTACGTTTCCAGGCTGAAGGCAAACCCACCGTTGACCCTTTTCCTGGAACGAGTTCTCCCGAGACGACGCTGACCCTCAGCCAGGTGAAAACATGTGTACCTTGTTGAGCTCGGCCTCGATGCTGCAGGCCTCCAGTCCCAGGCTGGTGAAGTTCTCCTCCCTGGCCTTCTGGATGCCACTGATCAGCTGCTGGTACTCGTCAGCGCCGATCAGACTCGGCTGGGTGAGGTTGATGTGACTTGGGATCAGGTTACTTTCGATTTCGGTCCCCAACAAGGCCAAGATCTTGTTGGCGTTTCTGAAAAGGGACGCGGTGAGTGTCAGGCAGGAGAAGGACACCGTGGCCGTCTACAGACGCCGGGAGGAGCTGCTACTCACTCGGCGATACACTTGCTGTTCATGATGTTGGCTTTGAAGCCGAGCACGGCGAACACCACCAGGGTGGCCAGCACCGAGGTAAAGAAGTTGATAAAAGACACCAAGACGGCGTCAAAGTGGCAGTTATTGTCCCGCTTGTTGTAGCTGGAGAAGGCGATGACGCCCCCGAAGCCGAGGCCCAGAGCGAAGAAGACCTGTGTGGCCGCCTCGCGCCACACTTTGGCCTCCAGCATGATCTCCACCTGGAACACAGGGCAGATGGGGGTCACAACCCCACAGCATCCTTTGTACCCCAACGCCACGGCCTCAAGTTTCATGTGAGCTCCGAAATAAGAAAAAGACAAAGAAAAGTAAAAAGAACATAGTTGAAGGAGAAAGACGAGCAGCCGCCTGTGTGTGTGTGTGTGTGTGTGTTATGCTGAGTAATGTAATCATTATTTGACGGTTTGTGTGTTTGCATCACAGGAAGGAGCACGTCTGAAGCACATGGAGACACCGTTGGACGGGGGCAGGTGGCGGGTGAGTTCCTTATAGCCTCAGTAACTCCTGTTTCCACGGCGACCAGCTGCTACTGACACGATTCCTCCGCCTGAGACGCCGCTGGCACAACCAACCAATCACAGCGCGTCTGTACTTTTCGTGATTTAGAGTCTTTGTGTGTCTGAACCATCAATATAACAGCATTAGAAATCAAAGATGAATGCAGATCGTCACATGTGACCTTGGACCTGCGCGAGGTTTCTGAGCCTGTAACAGGAAGTTCCTCGGCCCACGTGAATGTTGGGTTTCTGTCAGAACGGGGAGTGGTGGTAGGTGTGGGGGGGGTCGGATACCTTGGGCGTGAACATGTGTCGAATCCCGTCCATGGAGCCCTTGAGGAGCAGAGCGCGGACCAGGAAGCAGATCAACACGACGTACGGGAACAGGGAGCTGAAGTACATCACCTGTAAACAAACAAACAAACAACAGTCAGTTATCCAGAGATATGATGTTTTTTAGATGGTTCCAGAACATTCAGAAAACAAAAATGGAATTAGTATCAATTTTTTCCAAACGCTGTTGGGACACAGCTAACACAGGTGAAGCAGGGGGCCATCAGCAGGGGTCCGAGGCCATCTGTCCTCTGGGCCGCCGACGGAGAGGAGATCCGAGGGCCTGAGTCACCGTCCGCTGCCACACGTGGGTTTAAGGGATTTGCTGTGGGGTGTGGACGCAGCCGGAGGGGGAGGATGGGGGTCTGAGTCATCAGCCCAGACGCTGATTCAGAGGCCGGGCCCGTCCCACTCGGGTCCACGTGGGCCGTCGCTCAGGGGGAGCCAGCGGGCGGTCCGCTTGTTTGAAGGGAAAACTGTGAACGAGTTTCCTCTGAGTTCAGAGAAGTCAAACACAGTTGATCGGGAGAAAAACTGTGCAGCTGTGCTACTTCCAATTTTCTCGGTCAAGGAGTCTGTTGATGGATGTCAACAGACTTTCCAATATATTTACAAATAAACAAAAATATGTTTAGTTTAACATGTGTTTGAAAGATTCCTAAAATATTGTTTTTTCTCAGTTTTAAGCACTTATTTATGTGAATTTATAATTCAGTCATGATTTTGAATTTTTACTAATCATTTTATTATTTTTCCCCTTTTTGACTAAACAACTCTTGAAAAACAACGTCTGTTTGATGATCGTCTTACATCCTCAGTCTAACATCTTAGCACGAGGAGACTTTTATTGTGAAAGAGTCCAGACAGACACATTCTCACATCTTTTTGAAGTCATATCCAAATCCTGCTGTCCATCAACTGCCAAACCCTTTTTTTCTTCACCTCACTCTTGACAATCAAGCCAAGCCAAAAGAGCGCGTGTAACCATGGAAACCAACGTGGTCCGATCCCTTTCACGCCCACACACACTAACGGGGTGGAATCACACACTGGGGCGGGGATATTCCTCGTAAAAGGCTGTGGAGAACATGGGTGGGGAGCGCATTAATATTCTTTTGTCCCCCGCGCTGGTGATTCAACTTCAAAGCGTCTTCGATCAGGCCTCTTCGCCAGAAAAAGGGTGTGTTCATTTCCCTTTGCGCCTACACACCAGGTAGCTGGACTGCGACCAGTTCAATTACCCACAGTGTGTGTGTATGTGTGTGTGTGTGTTTCCTCTTTATCTCGAAACAAAATGCTTCCTATCGCCGTTCACGCACTGAACTGTTATCAGTCTGATTGCAGCGGAACAACAGGACCGTGTTCTGTACCGGACCCTGGTAAACGGCCCGTTGTGGAGCTGCTGACAGTGATAGCAGGTTTATCGGTGACATGTATCACCAGGAGATGTGTCACTCACGGGATAAAGAATGAGATTGTCTATTGCTTCAAAAGCGGAAAAAAAAATCCGTGGCAGAAACTGAAATTAGAGCATCTGTTTCGTCTGGGCATGTTGAGGTGACACAAAAGACAGAAGTTCAATGGATGCAAGAAAACAACACCTGCGCTAACGACTACGGAAGATTAGCGATGCGAGCTACAGTTTATAGCGTCGTTCAAATGTTGGTTGCTAGCTGTTGGTGGTTCGCTTGAAGACCTTTCGGCATCTCTGCTGTTAGCTTAAGAAGCTTCTTGGATGAGCGGCAAAACGCCTTCAAGCTCACAAGTCAGTTTTCCTGTGATTGATGATGACCGAGAACCTTCACTGACACTATTAAACTGTGTCGACTGAATCGTACAAATGAAAAAGCACAGTTTCCTACAGTTTGACCCAAAACTAGATCTCCAGGCTGACAGAAGACGTCGGGTTAAAACCGAAATCAAACGACTTCAAAGCCTGATGTGGGAAGATTAAAAAGTGTGACCGTTTGTCCAATTAGCACAGGCTTGACGCTGACCTTCGAGGCACTGGCTAATGCTAAACATGTGATGTGAAAAAAAAAAAAGTGTGCCTATGACAAATGGGGAATGATAAAGATCACCTGTAGATGGATGCAGCCAACACCAGCCCTTTAACCGCGGGGCTAATCCTTTCGGATGCTGGTCACGTTACTATCAGCTTCGCTACACTAAGCTAAAGCTGAGCAGGAAACCTCTCTCACACACACACACACACACACACACACACTCACACACATCCCATGAGCTCCCAGGATGATCAGAGAGACTTTATCATTCAAACTTTTTGTCAGGTCACACTTGTCCTTGCGTTACCCGAACGGCGTGAACGCTACAAGCTAATAAGCTAAGCGCTAATTGAGAATAGCTAATAACGGTTGAGGGGATTTCCCCAAGACGTTTTGACAAGAAACACCCTCTTGTTTCTGTCGTCCTTTCATATTTTCCAGGGTACAAACGTCATATTAGAGGAGCTATGTAGGCCAAGCCGGCAGTAAGCTGCTGACGAGCTAACAGCACAGATCTTTGACCAGTTTATTACCAGTTGTAACCTATGGGCTTGAGCCACGTCTGCACCCGCCGTGTCATTCTGAGCTGTTTGTCATACAGTAGTGGAAGTAAATGTTAAAGCACACAAAAGGTAAATAAATACATTCTCGTCTGTATCACAGCGGGGGTTAATTACCCAGATGTAACTGCAAACTCTTTCAAACGTTTTTTGATTAGTGGACGTTAAAGTGTAAAGCGGTTCTTTGCTTCTACACATAATGTTCGGCAATTATTTTCCTGAATCCCATTTCCCTGTGGGATACATAAAGTACTTTGGATTTGGATTCACATGGGCAAGCTCAGCCTTCTAAATCCCTACATGGTCATCGGTGGAAAAACCCCTCCATACCTTCCCAGAAGACTGAATTCCCTTGATCATGGCGAGGCAAACGATCAACCAGGCAAAGAACAGGCACAGCGTCATCTTCCAGTTGAGTCCTCCGCTCTCAGAGATGCTGTCGGAGATGTCCAGGGCCTGACGGTACCAGTAGTAGGTGGTGGCCGAGCTTTTTTCACACTCAGGCACCAAATCTAGGAAATGAAACCACAGCTGAGGATTGACGCTCCTATGACCTGGATGTGTCCGCGTTGACCCCTCGACGACTTGATTGTGTTTCTTACATGTACTGTTCTTGTTCTTGACAAGTGGACACTCGTGCCACGGCAGTGGCTGCTGGAAGGACTGGGAGAAGTAGAAGAGACTCCAGCTGATGATGACATTGTAGTAGAGAGCCACGAAGAAACACACCTGTAGGAGAGACACAACGTGATGGAACAAGACCCACAGGAAGTGAACAGGAACTTCTGAACAGGAACTGTCGAGTCTGTTCATGACACTCATGCAGTTCTTTTTGTAACACCGCAAAAACTTACAAGCTTACCAGAAATGTTTGTCTTATCTCATAAGATCTCATTTCTAGCCATAGCAATCTCTTTACACTTGAAATAAGAAACGTCACCTGAAACCGTAACTTCTTTTCTCACTCGTTTCAAGCAAATTTCCACTATAAATAAGTGGAAAACTCTTTTTTTGCTTGTAGTAAGACCAAAAAAAAAAAAAAAAAATTTAAACTTTTATTTTTTTTTTGACTCTTTACTCAAGACAAATGAAGATTGTCTACAAACAAGTTACTTTTTTCGGTTACGTTATTATAAGTGAAGAGATTTTTTAAGCTAGAAATTTGACATTTTGTATTAGAAATAAGACAAATATTCTTTGTAGGATTTTTGAATTTACTTAAAAAAAAAACATGTAGGTCCAATGTAACGGGTTGATGTACTTCAGTTCCTGTAGGATCTGTGGTAAACGCGCTAACAAGCTCGTACAATACTTCGATTGTATTCTGATTTCAGCCCAAAGTTTCCATTCCCTTCAGCCCTGATGCTGTTCTGTTTTCTGACCTCAGGCGGGGGCAGACCACCACGTCCGACTCACCACACAGCTGGCGAAACCGATTCCTCCCATCCGAGGGCTGATGTAGTTCCACACCCCGATGCTGCCCCGGCGGATGCGCTGCCCCACCGCCAGCTCCAGGAAGAACAGCGGTATGCCGATGAGTATCAGGAGGATTAAATAGGGCATCAGGTACGCTCCTACGAGTCAAAACAAAACGAGACAGCAAGTTGAGATGAAGGGGAAGCGGTGACTGATCACCCAACTGAAGAACATGAACGTTTTGAGCTGGTTCCATCTCTGCGAGTGTCCACATGCTAACGACACAACAGATGTGTGTACGAGCCACTGAAATAGACATGAATGATCTAAAAACAGTTTACCGAGGCCGTTCCGTTTGACTTCCTGTTCCCAAGCTCTGTAGATGAGTCCAATTGCCTCTCAGACTACTAGCGGAACGCGCCACAACACCGATACATTTGCTTAAAACCAGATAGGAATTGGCAGCTTCTATGAAAAGCTGCCTCACTCTCCTACACACACACACGTGCACACCGTGCGCCATCTGTGTGTAACGTGTCCACACGGGGCGTGGTGCTATAAAATATTCCCAGTCATAGGATGAAGTAGTGAAGTCTAAAATTATCTAAATTACACGTCTGCAGGTTGCTCAGATGGTTCCTCGGGTGAATGACTAGCATTAGGACTGCTTGTAATAATGTACTGTAATAAAACACAAGGGTGGGGGTGGGGGGCATCTCTTGTGACAGTCAGAGCACTTGTGAGACTGCCAGGCACATGACGGTGGAACGAGCTTGAAGGAACCGAAAAGCCTTTGTTCGGGGGAAATGGCCGGCGGTTATGTTTGCTCAACGGCCCCACGTTCTCTTTCTAGAAGTTCTGTTGGTTTCCTGTGACGCGTTGGCACGGCAAACAACGTACGGCACACAGCGAGACACCCTCCAACCACGGAAACAGCAAAACCCCCAGAAAAGCGTCTCCTATGAAGCGTGCTGCCTCGAAAAAGGTGATGTGAAACCCCCCCCTTGAAAGTTCCAGACAAGTTCCCCTCTCACACCTTGTGTTCATTGATGTGAGTCAGTCGTGTGTACTTTTGCTTCTGGGATTAGTTTCGTTGCTGTTTCAACAGTTTATTGTTTCACCTGGCAGGATGTTGGGGTTGGACGTCTACTCGGTTTTCGGAGTGGAGTTCGGATGTGCCGTTTTATCTGTGTATCAAATATGAAGTCACTGTGTTGTAGTTTCCTCTGGGCAGAGGCTTGGACGTCAGTCGCTCTGATGTGTCCTTTTCACGCTCAATGGGATCTAGTTTTCCAGTTAAGGCTCACGTTACAGGAACAGAAGCAGAGGTAAAAGTGAAAGTCAAACAGCTGGTTTATCCTGAATTGGAAGAGGAAGAGAACTACAACTGCGTGAGAAGTACATAGTTAATGAGGGGCGTGGACGATTTGCATTCATGATTCGTCGGACTGAGCCAACTTAAACAGCTAACGGGTGTCGCCCACTGACAGGTCATGGTTAGCATGCTAACGCTCTGCTGCTACATTAACGCTAGCACATTTAGAACATAAGGACGGCTCCAGGTGATGTTAGAGGTTACATCGTCAACTGGCAATTTATCACTTAGACCAATAACTGACGTGTCTTTTCTGAAATTAGATCGTTCTTTCAACTGCTGAGTCATTTCATTCAAAACCGACGCTCTCAATCAGGTTGCTAGCTTGGCTGAAAACGGTACAGATATACTACAATGGGCTCAGTTGAAAACGGTACAGATATACTACAATGGGCTCAGTGTCGTTTCAGGTCATCCAATATGTCTTTCAATACAGTACCGGTGTTTCCAGACCTATATTTGATCAATTTTAACCCAAGTTCAGAAGAAATACAGCTACAACATCCCAAAAAGTCAAAGCAGCATGTTGCGTTAAAGTGGATGAATTATTCACCTTGGAATTGTAAAGAAAGTGTATGTGTGGTGTATGTGTGTGTTTGGTGACTTTACAATAACTGAACTGAAAATAATTGAATTCAGTCTAATTGATGGAAGATTTTAGTACTTTACATTTTAGGGTGACGTGTTAGCAAGAGTTGATGCTTGAAAAGAAAACAAAAAACATTTAGGGCCGAAAAGATACATTTCTTCATAATTATCTTGGGCGATAAAACAGAAACTTCACTATCTAAGAAGGATGAGCAGATATTCTTAGCGGGCTTGTGTAACATCTGAATTGACAGGAGAGGAATGTCCATCGGCGCACCATCGAGCCTCCGTGACAAAGGGATATTTAACAAGGCTTCAAATGAACACTGCTTTCACTCATCAATGAGACGCTCTCGATAGGAGGGCTGGTGTATGTGGAACAAGGAAACGGAGGAAGTCGGCAGATCGAAATGGCTGCTGATGTCAATTGGCTTTTTTTTTCTTTAAAGAAATATGAGTTTTAAAAAATGACACATTTATATCAGAAGAATTTAAGTAAACATAACATAACATAACATAACATAAAAATGTGATGAATTCGGTTGGTTGGTTGGTGTTTTGTGGTTCTCAACACGTACTGTTTGTTCAGTGAAGAGGAAATATATTTATAGATGAAAGGCAGCGACAGACACACAAAACACACTCAGCAACACAACATGATGCACACATGTTCCTGTGGCTGGAGACACAACACACACCAGGTCAAATAAGACCAGCTACGACGTCCTCCTGATGAGGGCTTAAGATCCAGTTGGTCCTCACAAAGACACACACACACACACACACACACACACACACACACACACACACA
>JBBMJM010000020.1:1149924-1162781 GCA_037832705.1 Centriscus cristatus | reverse complement strand
TAGATGATTAGCATCTCTCTCCACTTTCTTTATTCTATTTTTATTGTGAGTTTCCATGGTTGGTTCTGTTGGGCGCACGAGTGCCATGATCATATTCAAATCAGGGTTTCAAACACACGACTATCTTTTCTGCGTCATGTTCCGGGTACCGACATCCATCACATGCTCCATGTCTGTGCCTCTGTGATGGTGTATTTCCTTGGCCGCGTTACAGCTCCACCTACAGGCCTGGAGGATGTATGTACGGGTGTACGTGTGGTTTGTTTTTCCTGTGTATTGACACAGTTTGTACAAAGCCGCGTGTTGTTGTAAAATACGTCTGGTCTCTCCAGGGGCTTCACAAACAGCCGCACAGCTTTTCTGATGCTGAAGAGAGCCGAGAAGATGGAGTCAAAGACGCAGCAGAGGAAGAAAGGTTCGGGTTTGTGTGTGTGTATGTTGAGGTGAATAAAAAAGCAAAACAGTCTAATTCTGGTCAGACACAAATTTGACCATGAAGCCGTCAGTGTGTTTGTCTCCTCGGTCGTGATCAAATAACATCAACGCAAGTTTTTAGTTAATTTTTTTCATTTTACACATTCAGACAGCTCAGCCAGACGTTGTTCCAAACCCCCCCTTCATGGAACATATACTTACTAAATATGTAGTAAAATTACAATGGAGATAGAAATAAGCATAATCCGGGCTTGAAAAGAGCAGCGCTCCTCATTTTTTTGCCTCTCCTCATTTTCGTCTTTGCTCCGCGTGCCGCGCTGTGACAGCGGCGAACCTTTCCACCTCGCGTATGTTAATGAGCCATAACAGACGGCAGAAGCCAGTGCCTGTCTCCTCTCGTTGGGCCCCGTCTGAGCGCTCGCAAAGGAAACAAGCGCTGCCCAGAGACCTGCTGACGACTCGTCCCGTGACGACGTTCCTTTGGTTTCATCGTGGAGGTTTAGTGCGGTTGCAGTGCAAGGTGACCTCACCTCCGCGCGGCTCCAAGAAACAGCAGCCCGGCTTTGATTTGCCGTGCCACAGTCATGTCGAGGGACGCTGCTCTTTGATCAGAGCTGCAGATGATTGGACTAGCAGAGCTCCTGTCATGTCGCTGTGCCGACACACAGGTCTGTGTTGAGTGTAGCCTCCAGTGGCATCAGAGGAACCGAAGCACTGCTCTAATATTTTCCAAATGTTAGCTTGTGGGTTTGTGCTGCTGCTTGTCGACCTGCCCTGTCCTCCGGTGACCCTCTGTCCCTCTCTTTCTGTTCTAGAGTCCTCCTTTCATGTGGCCCCATTTACAAACAGCAGCTACCGGCGCAGCTCTGTGAAGCCATGTCACAGGTCTTGGCAGCGCGGTGCAAACACTATGAGAGGTGAGGGTCGGTCTGAAAGGACTTTTTGTTGGGTTTTTATGGGTCGCTCTGCACCCTTCTGTGCACAGTGGAGTCGAGTCGACGAGTCACACGAGTTAATTTAGGTCTTTGATTAATTGTTGGTGTTATGATGTTAGCGCCCATACTAATGATCTTTGCTAATATTAGGTTTTTGTGTGATTCTGCTTCTGCTCATTATGGACCTGGCCTGAGAAATGTCTGTATTTGTGAAAGAAAAGCACCTTTTCCATTTTGAACATAGTCATAATAAACCCACCCACATCTTTTATTGAACATGAACACCGAAATAACTTTTAAACTAAACAAGATTTTTTTTTTGTATTGTTATTCCACCTGTCTTTTACAATGCGTTTACTATGACATCTGTTATCGCGATAACAATGAGAGGACGATATATCGAGTAGGCCGAGTTCGCACAGCTGAAAACTGCTGATTAGAGAAGCTGTAAAGCTCTAATATGTCATGAAATAGTGTAGGTGACCCCAAACTTTTGAACTTGTCTTCTGTCCTGCTGTGGTACTATAATACTCTTCAAGAAATGTATGCATTTAAATTTGTACTTTTGTCTTAACTTTTGTCTCTCATGATAAGTAGAAACGAAATGCCACACTGAAGAGCCATTTCCTGTTTTTGTGTCCTGTGGGCTACTCTCCAGTCGCGCCCCTCCAGGACACCCCTGAGGTCTTCACTCTCACTGCTCTGGGAGTAGTGAACATTAGGACCAGTTGCTTTAGTCTGGAGTGTCTAAAGTAAATACTGGGCCCGTTTTCCCTTCAGCCACATGTTTTTCTTCTGAGAAAATGGGAGTAAAATTATCTTCTGTCTGCTGATCTGCCAACTGGGTCTTCAGACTGAAATCAGACATTTTAAACGTTTCTCTTTGAAGTAAACGCGTGAACTGGCAGTGAAGGCGCTTGTCCACAATCGGTGCTGGTCGTCCATCTTTCTGCTTTCTGCTGTGGCCTCCTGCCCTGCCCTGAGGTGGAGAGATGATTTGGTGTGGTGACACCCACAGCCAGACTTAAAAGGGAGGGAAGAGCTGGAGGGGAGGCGAGAGGGAGGTTGGGGGAGCCAGCCTTTATCATGAGGGCCTGTCTCCCTCGTTCCTCTGCCCCTCTCTAACACCCCTGACCAGGGTCACTGCCAGGGTCAAGGCCTCACGTCTAGAGATGTTCACTGTCAGCCAGCAGCCGGAGGGGCGTCGGGTGCCCTGTCTTGTGACATGTCCTCACTGAGCCTTTATCCCAATGTTTTACGAGATTTACAGATAGATGTTACCATTCAACTGTCTCTAAAGTGCAGGCCTGGCACAAAAATTCAAGGTGCAACAAAACCGTTGCAGCAACAGTGTCAGCGGTCTGAACAGTTCTGTTGCGCCTTTCGTCGTTAGACGTTCCAACGGTCTTATCGTGCTTGCAGACCGTTGTTAATGTTGTGACCAATCAGCTGTGAGCTGGCAACGAGAACCCACATGGGACGTGGCTGTGTGACCTATCCAGTTACAAACATGCTTCTTTACATTCTTGAACGGAGGACAAAGAGGACGCTCTGGTACATCCGTTTGAAGCGCAACCATGCCTTCACAACATTAGCTTGAAAGGCTACGCTAACAAAACCACAAAGAGAAACACCAGAGCACAGATTGCAGTAATTTGTAGACAAGCAGAGTTCTCTGGTGGGTTTGTTGTTCTGTTCCACTTTATGGTACGTCACAATGCACCCGTTGCTTTGGAAACAATAGTCGTTTACTGAAACTTGGTCCTTTTATGTCTCTCCTTGTTTATTTCTAAAGAACTTCCTCGTCTTTTCTCCTGGTTTTTCTTCAATGCTAATGTAGATATACAAGTACCATGGTCATTACAATATGCTGTGACAAAAAACATCGTGTTATCAAGTTCCTCTGGACCTGCAGGTGTAAAACATCTCCCGCTGACACTGGGATTGTGTTTCAGTACAACGAGCTGTATACAAACGTTCCATCTTTCTTCCCAGTGTCCTTATCTCCCCCCTCCACCCTGTTGCTTATCCATCAAACACAACTCGCGCAGTGGAAGTGAATCATCAAAATCAGCTGATTTACTGGGAGAGTCATACATTTGGACCACCCTTCCCTCTCTCCTCAGCGCCGTCTGTCCTATATGATCAGACTGCGATGGATCCTGTAAAATGCGTAACTCAAACCAGCTCTGAGCTAGCTTCTGAGTGGGGGAGGTGGAGGCGACATGCGACCCCCACTGCTTTTACAGGTTGACGAGACAGTGGCGACACAAGCGAGAACTGGCTCCCGCTGCTGGGATCCCGGGTCTTTGGCAGTGGGCCCAGGTGGGCCTCGCCTCACGAGCCCCTGGCCCTGACCTGTGGAAGGCACCCCCTCCTCCGGATCTGTGCCCCTCTGCCCGGGGCCTCGCCAACCAAGCCTGGCCCAGCAAGCGACTCCTCGACTGGGGTTAACGTTTCAGGATTTGAGTCAAGCCCCTTCTGGAGGTGATTAGCCTCAAACCCGTGACAGATTCCTTCCCAGATATCTGACGCGGCGTGTTTATTTTATCCAGGCTCTTTGTGTGGATGTGCTGGACATGAGTAACCCACTTGAAATGGGTATCGGCTTACATAGAGAGAGAGGGAGAGAGGGAGAGCGAGAGAGAGAATATGTTTTATTATGAAGGAAAAAAAATACACTTCCTATTTATAGATGGTTGTATCTTTTCTGCAAAGGTTGAAGATGCTGAGCACTTGGACACACACTCACACACACATGCTCAGCCTCTTCCTCCTGAGATATCTGTATCTATATATGTCTGAGGGACAAGGAGGGACATATATATTTACTTTAGCCTGGAAGCGCTGCCTACGCGAGCACTTAACCGAATTTCACACTGAAAAGTCCTCTACAAACTGAAACACGATCATCTTGTTTATGGTCCATAATCCAAAATAACGGGACTGTTTACCACCAGTCACATGTCTTCAGTTTTACCCCCACAATTCCAAGTCTCTTATCGCAGTGAGTTCACTCTGTGCAGTGTATGTTTGAGATGGAACAACATGCTGAGCGACACATGCATGCACATGTTTTTTTTTTCTTGGCTGTAAGTGTGTAAGTGTTTCACATTAGCTTAGTGCTCATTAGTAGGCAGGTAATCTTCCTTGAAATAAGAACTTACCTGATGAGGCTGCATATTTTACTCCCCAAACCAGCAGGGGGCAACATACAAATCCGAAAGCTGGAGTGTAAATTCCAGTCCAACTCAAAGATTCGAACGGTTGCGCCTCATTGCTGGTTGGCACCAGAAGTTCCAGAGGATTCTACCTGTTCAGTCGCTGATCATGCTTGCAGACCGTTGCTTACGTTCTGAGTGATCAGCCGCGAGCTGGTGACGGGTACCCACATGGGGAGTATCTCCGCTATATTAGTTCACGTGAGGTCTCAATGAGCCGTCGCAGCTCTGTGCAGCAGTGTGAACTGGACTGTTGCTGGAATGTTACGTTTCATGTGTAGTTTATTAAGAATTAATAGTTTAATAGAGTTAATTCAGCTCTTTCATTGATTGTTATGTGATTGGCTAGGTTGTTAGCATCCCATTGTAATTATCATTACCAATATTAGGTAATATTTGAAGTGCGTGCTTCGGATTGTCCAACTTGTTTACAGTCTGTCATGTAGTAGATAGGTTTCAGGATTTATACCGGTAACGATCGCTGATCTCAGCACTTTACTGGATCAACAGGTTAGCTAAATGGGTCAGCAGCTCTCAAACACAGGGGGCAGACCCATAATGTGATGCTGTAAACTGCTACAAAGATGACAGAAAAGGTTTTGACATTCCACAAGAGTCGGTTGTGTTGTTGCAAAGGGCAGGAGGCTCCACAGCACCAGAATCATGTCTTTTCCTTTGTTGGCCAAGGTCTCCACCCTCCAGCTCCTCAACTCTCTGATATGAGAGTTCCTCAGTAGAGACGAGCTGACCTAATGTGCTTAAGAGCCCCTCTTAACAGGCGTGACTCCTACAGGCCCCCTCCTGATATCCTGGAGGAGCTCTGGAGGGGGATTCAGGAGGTCAGGAGGGGGCTGGAGTGGAGCACTCAGAGACCCGGGGAGAGCTGCTTGTCTTCATGCTACAGCCGCACAAATTTCGTGTATTTTTTGTTTGTGAACTATTGTGTTAGCAACCGCCAGTGTTTTCATCCAGAGACAACTCAGTTATTAAAAGGTTCCTTCCATGAATAATTTACTGTTTAAAAACCTGGGGCTAGATTCACAAACCCTTGTGAAAATCTTTTCATCTTTTTCCTAATTTAAGTTTTTTAAGAGTAAAAATGAAAAAAGTCACATTCTCAAGTAAAGTATTGTCTTATTATGTCTAATTATTACTATTATTTATAACAACAACAAAAAAAAAAAAATACATGTTTTTCTTGAAAACAAAGTTGTCAAGTTGATTAATCTTTTCTTAAGTTTTAGACAACCTTGATCAGCCTTATATTTCCTGCAGTGAAAAGCAAGTTCTTAGGTTCCAATTCCAGTTCAGTTCGGAGGTTCCGAGGTTCAACGCCTAAATTCCGTGACACATATATGTTTGGTTTTATTTGGTGTCGGATCCAGAGCCTCTGGTTCATGTTTCTTAATAGAAGCTATCAGAGGTTACCAACAGCTAATGTCATAGTTTACATAATCATTTGTTATTGCCTTTAATAGTTGTTTGTCTGTAGGAAATAATATGAGATTGAGACAGAGAGAATTTTGAGTAATTATACATGTGAATTTTCTTAAGAATTTCTTAATTTAGATTTTCTACAGATTGTAGGGTCTGGGCCCTGATCTGTATTTCAGTTTTTCTGGTGCCCCATCTCTCTGTTTAACATTTGGTAAGAGCGAGTAGCTGTTTCCTGGTCTACTGCTGCCTCGGGGGGAAACGCATCTATCACTTGACGTTTTTAGTGGGGGCTTCGCAATTAACCCATGAAGACTGTAAAGCCTTTCTTTTCGCTTTTTTTCCCTTTACAGCTCAGCGAAAGCAAGTAAATGGCTTAAATAAATGCGTCATTAGTTCCAGTGCTGGGCTGTCAGAATTCATTATCAGTTCACACTGCGGCACGGCGTTACTGTCAGCACAACGTAAATGTTTACACTGAATTATGACCTTATTATGGGATTTCAACAAAAGTCATAAATCCGAAGGCTGTGTGATTCCTGTCTTTAACCGTGTGCTGCTTTGATTCAATTTGACTGAGAACCACAAGCCCCCGCGTTTGAAGGAGAAACTCCTGTTTTATCTCGCAGCAACTTTATACATAGAGTAATGGTGCGTTCCACTTGTATCAGATGTGTGAGGTGACGCAATTTCCAGGCGCATTCCAATTTCATCACACCATAGTCGGTCTGAAAAAAGATGCTCTTGTGCTGTAACAACAAATACAACTGTCCATTCACTGAAATGGACACAAAAGATGGACGTGACACAAAAACATGTGGTTATTGTAAGAGTTTATAATGGTGTTAACGCTTTGACACCTATGGTATCCTGGCGCTACATTTGCATTAGCATACTTGGAACACGGTAATCATGTCACTATTTGCGTCACAAATGACAATGATAAATGTTGATCGGGTCTTGAAAGTTGACAACAGCCATGTTGCTGTCCTTACATTCATCTCAGTCGCTCTGCTGCTGGCAGCTGGAGAGTCATTACCGTAATGACCTCAACTTGTGAAGTGTATTTTCTCAGTTTTCAGTAACCCTGAAGATGATTTCTGCACAAATAGTCACATATTTAAGGCACTCCAAAACATGCTAGCGTGATTGTAAGGTCCCATCTGGTCTGTTGCTTCAAGCCGATGGATGTTTACCGTAATTGACGCAACTTGCAACGTTTTCTTCTTCTCCTCATGACTCCTTTACTCCAGGTAGTGGAACTGAGCACAACTTCTTGACTTCCAAGAACTTTTGGACATTTTTTGATAGTTCCACTCAAATAGTTGCGTAATTACGTTACTCTACGTGTTGTTTTGTTGTTATGGTCTTGTCAAAATCTTGTTCTCAGTCTCAGGCTCTAGTCTTGGTCTTGACTTGGCCTGGGGTTGTGTGGACTTGACTACAATTCTCCACACCATAGCTTCACCTCAACTAGTACCAGCTGGTCGTAGAGACTGGACCTGTAACCTGTTTGTTCCCTGAGAACTCCTACGCTGCTGCATCGCTGTCGTTTTTTTCTTTCTATCAGGTGACGTTCAGCTTCAGCGAGCAGAGAGGACGGAACAAAACAGGCAGGAACGGACTCGCGAGTGGCTGCAGACCCAACACTCGGAGAGGTGAGTGTCGCTGTCAAACTGAACACATCTTCCTGACCCGTGATCTATCCTGAGATCTCAAGTACCTATTTTGTCGATGGTACCACCTGTACCAACTCCCATGCTTCCATGTCCCTTCAGATCATCATACATGCTTATTCCATCGTTATTTGAAACCACTTTTTCTAATGTCTTCACGATATTAGCTTCAACATTAGAAAGACCAGCGCATGTATTGTGGATATATCAATATTTTCACATATTAGAAACTTTAAATTAATTCATGTTAATGTGAAAATTAACCTGCTTATATCATGGTCGAGAACGACATGCTGATAAATCATTTTGAAGAAACCCCCAACATTAGCTTGAAATGTTATGCTAACATAATCCTGAGGAGAATCAACTGAGTGTTCATTGTGCATATATCAATGATTTGATGTTTTAGAAATGTCCTAACTGAATGGCGATGTCGTGCCTTAAAACCGTTGAATGTGCACCGACATGTTGATTAACCTCTTCTACCATGGTCCTTTGCCAAAGAAGCAGAAGTGGATCATTAATTTCTGTTTTCATGTGTTATCGAGCCCTCGTGTCGGGTGACTCTTCCTGTGCTGTTTTTCCCCTGATTTCGTTTAGTTTCTTCTCTGTTTCTTCTGCAGCATCCCACAAGTCTTTCCATCTCCAAAGTAGAAAGAAATGGTCAAATCATAATTTCTCTTGTTTTCCTCACCAAATATCCAGTTGTTGTTACCACTGACAGCTGAGCTTGCACTGTCTATGGTTGCCAATGGAACACGTTATGCCGCTCCGGTTATGGGTCACGGTCGTGCTGGAGCCAATCCCAGCTAGTGAAAGGCAGCTCATCGCAGGACACATGAAAGACAGACAACCATTCACGCACAGGAGTTAACCTTTAACCAGTTAATGGCAGTTAACCTGCTTTTGGAGGTGGGAGGAAGCTGGAGTACCCAGAGAGAATCCACACAGACTCAGGGAGAGCATGAATACTCCACACAGAACAATCCCAGCCCAGGGACCTTCTCGCTATGAGGCAAATGTGCTAACCACTGCATCACTGTGTCGCCAATTTTATCGTCATGCTTTGTATATGTCACGGATATTGTGGAAAAAAATGGTAATATGCAAATTATCCAGGTTATTTGAAAGTTACCCGAAAACACAGGTAGTTTTCAAACAATCCATTCTTACAGGTTGTAAGGGTTAGCGCTAGCAAACAGATTGGCTAGTTACCGTCGGTAGCTGGCTTTGATAACAGTGATAATGTTAGCTGGCTAGCAAGCTAGATGTAGTAACTTTGAAAATTACCTGAAAACGGGTAGTATGCAAGCAACCTGGGTAATTTTAACATATATATTCTATGTTCATGCACTCTTTGCCCCTGGTTTTATCTGAAGCACTGTTTGGCTGAAGCTGTTTGTAAATGTGCTACAGATATAAATCTGTCGTGACTTGTATGCTATGTATAACTGTTTATTTGTGATACGTCAGAGCTAATCGCTCCAGGTTGAAGAATTGAAACATGAACTCCCGTTTTAATGTCTTTCCCCTCAGCGTGCGTTTCTTGCCGGAAATCAGCTCAGGTGTCCTGAACGGAGGCCGGGTGCAGCTTGTGGTGAGTACAAAAGGACAGTTGATTTGAATCGTTCCTTGGGTCGGTGGGGGGTGTGTGAAGGTATGCAGTGTTTACGTTCACCGGCGCGGTGGGTTTCCTCGGCCACAGCCTGTCTCATCAGCTTCCATTCAAAAGGGCGCAGTGACACTTTGGAGTGGTTCAGCGCCGCCAGCCCTTTTCCTCTTTCCACTGCCAGGAAAAGCCGGAGAGCGGCTGGACATGCCGACGATCCCGATGCTTGTGAGGTCTTTGAAGTCAGAAACCGCACGTCCCCCGTTTTAAACCCAAACGAGTAACGAGTCGCCCACTTCCTTCGGTCTACTGCAGAATGCAAAGCCACCTCTTGACAGTTTGCTGGAGATGTGTCACGTTGGGCCACATCCACGTGTGTGTGTGTATACAGGCTGAACCAGGACACACAGAGCATCGACGTCACTCCGGAGGAGTTTGGGCCAACAGCACCGTGGTTGTCCAGCCCCGCCAAGAGGCCCATTGTCTTCGCAGAAAGTCTTCAGGTCGTGCAAGTGAGTGTTTTCATGTGAAATTATCAGCTGACGCCAAACAAACTCTGGACGGAGTGAATACAGTTGTGTGACAGTTTGTCATCAGCTGGCAAACTCAAATCACTCCTACTCCTATTGCATCGAACAACAATACGATATTGGAAACTAGCACTGTTAGAGGCTATTGGTTACCATGGAAACATGTTGTTGTGTAAACACGTGTTCACCAAATGTATCCTGTGAATGTGCTTTTTTATTCAAACACGGTCTCGGGGAGAAAAACTAATTTAATCTTTGCTGAATTGTTGCTCGGCAGAGTATTAAAGGGTTAAACAGAACAGCAGCAACTAAATGTACACAAACATCTACGCAATCCACATTCAGCATGTGTTTGTAGACTTTGCACTCGCAGGTCTCGGGTCAGACAGATCCATGGATGAAGGCCGCAGCCTACCCAGGCCAGAGTCAGTTGACCTGGGCGGCAGGGAGGTGGTGGGGGTGGGTGGGGGGTGGGGGGCACAAGGTCGGGCTGGGGACAGAGTGTCGTGAATGTCTCCTCCGGCAGGAAACGCACTGAAAGGGAGAAAAAGAAAAGTGCGTCCTTTCAGGGAAGAATGACTGACCCTTGTGTCAGGAGTCGGAGTGACAAAGATGCTACTGACGGTGGACAGCAGATGACCACACTGAAACAGGCCCAGGAATCTGGTGAAGGAGAGGCCCTGTCCCCCGCTGATGAGCACAAATTGGATTCCGCTGATGATTTTAAAATGACCTTCACGAGGTACGAGCAGCAGACGGGTGTTTTCCTCCTCAGGAGTCTGGAGCGAGAACGCATCTGTCTCAAGACAAATATGTCTGAAAATGAAAAGCAAATCCAAATAATAAATAACAAATAAATATTTGTTTGTATGAAATCATTAAAATAGGACTAAAATAAAAAGGTTTTGAAAAGTCAAATTTTATTCCTCCGAATCGTCGCTAAATTAGAAACAGAAATCGATTTTGAATTTCTTTAATTCTAAATTCTTTTTGAAATTTAATTTGTTTTTACATTTTTAAATTATTTAAATTGTAATTGAAATCTTTAAAATTTTGATCATTTCATTTTTGTTTTTAGTTGCAGCAGCTCAAATAATCAACCAGACGAAACAAGTTCGGCATCATTTTCCATTTCCATTCCATTTTTTTCAACAAAAATCTCATTTTGGACGGTTCTATGTGCTTGGCAGACCCAGAAGTTCCGCTCCACAGTCTCTTCTCTGTTTTTGGTGAATGTCACTGCCACCTACAGGTCTGGAGGATGAACTACAGCCTGTGCAGTCATTTCCAATGGATCCATTTGCGTCCCAGATGCTCCTAGGCGCCGTCACCAGCCTGGTTTCTCCAGGAGGTGCTGACCCCTCATTTCTTCTGCTTCTTCTCCAGATGAGCTGGTTCCACCTCCAAAGCGGGTTTTGTCTGCGCCATCCAAACAGGAACGCATCCCCCGCCACGAGCTGAGCGGCAGCTGGGGCAGAGGAAAGAAGAGACACAAAGACAAGTAAAAGGACGCTCAACGTGGGACGGAAGGTTCAGTTGAAGAGATAAAAGTCTGTTCCTGAAACGAAGACGAGTTGAAGGTTTTACTTATTAGCGCACGCACGCACGCACGCACATACACACACACACACACACACACACACACACACTGAACTGTAAAATTGAGTTTCGACCAAAAGGACCCGGACCAGCCCAAATATCTGCAGGCACTTCTATCAGGTATCACTGACACACACCAACACACACTCATCACACACCACCAGACACCCCCACAGACCCCCACAGACCACGTGGTCTCCAGCTCTGGGTCCTGACCCCCCTCCACCTGCTGGTGAACGTCCCACACAGGAAACACACGTCCACCTGTTTGTTTTCCTTGTGTTGCTGTGACTCAGCGTGTCGTGTAGCGAGGCGACCGTGTTTTAACCGTGCACATGCTGAGGGCCAGCGTCTCGTCCCGGGGGGCGCGGCCTGACACCGAGTCCCCTAGAGGGGCGACGATTTTCATCCATCTGTCAACTTTGTCTTCCAGCAACAGAGTGAGTGGGATTACCGTAATTACAGCAACATGGCTCAGCTTTCAGGAGCAGTTAGATGTCTTCTGAAGCAGTCGGGTGATTACGGTACGAGACGTTTGCCAGCAGGAACGTAGCGGCGTGGATCTCGTTGGCGTTAAAGAACACACGAGCACCATACATGACCTGTCACAATGTCACAGGACGCTCGATCGGGGTTCCTCAAACCCCAAAACAAGGTCACACGTCCAGTCTGGCTTTCATCAGAGGAGCAAAGCAAACATCCACGACTTTCAATGAAACACAACTAATCAGTCAATCACCAACAGCTTGAGCTCCATTCAGCAGGTTCATCGGTGGTTGTCGCTCGTCATGAGATGTGACCGACGGGACGATCCAACTCGATCCGACCTGCACTTCTACTGTGAAAACATCGTCCACCCGCCGCCATTACATGTGTTTACTTTCAGGTTTCTCCCAAATGACATGTAACTTTAGACGGGCAGGCGAAAACGAGCGCTCCAACACACATTAAGATAAGAATGTCCCTCTCAGCTCCGACCGCGCTGCCAGTCTGACCTCAAATGGAGTCTGTCAGAGGGCGTCTGATTCGCTCCGAGTGTTTCCTCCAAGTGCATTTAAGAGTTTATTCCTCCGCTCCGGCTCCTCGGAGTCTTTTACATTTCTGAATCGATTCTTTTCCCTTCAACTCGTTTGTTTCCATTTATTTTTTGCACTTGTGAGTGAAGTCGTCGCAGACTGTGATAAACCCGCGTTCTCGTTTACCAGACAGTGTCACTTCAGGAGACTCGGTGAAGCTTCTCGATGGCGACAGTAGGAAACCGTTTCTCTCTGGTTTGTGGATAAAACATTTGGTTGGTTGCCATTTGACCTCATTTGGGGGTTTGGGCTTCACTGATCCACATTGATGGTAATTTTTTGACCAATCTTTAGACCAAAGAACTTATCGATTCGTGGACAAGATGATTGTCAGATTGATGC
>JBBMJM010000020.1:1114058-1129043 GCA_037832705.1 Centriscus cristatus | reverse complement strand
GAATGAATGAATGCACAGTGGGCAACATGCAGTTTTCTCTCCAGACAAACAAGAACAAGGACAAGATTGAACACACGACTCTTGTGACGGACGTGTGCTGTGGACATTTACCAAAGCCAGGATGTCGTGCACCTCGTCGATCTGATTTTTACCACATTCGTGGAGAGTCGCCGGGTCAACTCTCAGAAGTTCATCCCAAACTGGCCACTTGGCCATCGTGAGTAGGTACCGACGACTGGAGCAGATACAGTGGAGGTTGGCTAACTCAGCTGATGTTGTCTCATTTGCTTCCTCCCATGCTTCAGCTAAAGGATGCTACATCATCCGTGAAGCTCGCTTTGCGTAAATCGTGCCTTGAATCGCTATGTATGCGAAATGTCTCTCAGTAACCATAGCAACTTTAACGGGAGAACAAGACCGCTCCCGACCAGCATCAAAGAGATAGCTTCAGCTTCCGTTAATAAATGTCCGTCGGCCGGAGACAGACACACTAATCGAAGGTTCCGCCTAGTGAAGCTCCGCGCAGGGTAGCCGCGTCTTGTTCTAAAAATAAATCTGTACATCATATGTGTCTGACGTTAATTAGTCAGTAAATAATACGATTATACGATGGTTGTCACACATTATGTGCAACTCTAATTTAATTTCTTCAACAATGTGAACTTCTCCATGGTGTAATAAACAAAGCGAATAATCTAACATTATTATTATTATTATTATTAATATTATGTTTCTTTAGTAGTAGTAGTAGTAGTTCCGTGTCATTAATTATCCTCCAAGGTAAATATGTAAATATTCAAACAATGAATGGTTCTCAACATAAACAGCCGGTAAAACACATAAAAATGCGCAAGATAAAAAATGAATACACATGAAATCATTTTAACACAACGTCCTTATTTACAGAGTTTTACTAACAGCGTTTTGTCAACCAAACCCCACGCTAGCATTGCTAACTTTTAACGAGACCGCCGTCACCTCTGCACCGGAAGTGGTTGTGCGCCGTCACCCCCTCCCCTGAAGCGAAGATGCTCTGAGCTAGCTTGCATAACTGGGATGCCGCTTGCTAAATTTGTGAGGTGTTTTCTGTGTGTGCGCGTTTAGAAGCATTCTACGTGTGCTAACGACGAACGACTGCTCGGTTGAGGACCCGGTAGGTTCAGGGGGTGCAGGGCGGACATCGGCTACATGGCTGAAAGAGCAGTATTAAGCTAGTTAGCGTTAGCTGTAAAAGTGATAGATGGCATTTTGGCGTTATCGCTAGTTAATGTTGTGAAGCAGCAACCGGTTAAAGTCAGTGTAGATGTGTGTGTAAGCATCTTCTCTCCTTGATTCCATAACGTCATGTGAATGACGTGTGTATGTAAATAAATAGAAGCATTTTGTAGGTAGCTTTATTAGCTAGCTATTATCCATCTGTAGGCAGCAGACTAATATGATTTTGGTTACATTGTCATCTTGTTTATTCACTAAATTATAAATGTACATTTCTTAAGCTTAATTGCACTAAATCTCCCTCACAAACTCACTTAGGGAATGAAACTACTCAGTGTTGTATGTTGAAATCAGATCTCTCTTGTCCCCCAACCCAGTGATCGATGAGGGCTTTGACCAGTCATGGCTGTGGTGTCCTGGAAGGAGATTTTACTTTTGACTGGAATGGTGGTGGGATGTTACTGGAACAGTCTATCGTGCGGCTTTGTGTTTGATGATGTCTCAGCAATCCTGGACAACAAGGACCTTCGACCCTCAACTCCTCTCGGCAACCTGTTCCTAAATGACTTCTGGGGAACACCCATGGCAGAGGTGACACACCTGGCCTGACAGTACACGATTGTAGTCTGTGATAGTGTTTACACATCTTATGTGTGTCTCAGACTTTGGTCCAACTCCAGAGTTCCCTGGATCCCAGGTGGGGTCAGTAGTGTAGTATTATCTGCCAGTATAATTTTTTTAAACTGTTTTTCCAAATGAAACCACTGTTTTATTTGGATCCATAAAGGAATCCAACAATTCAATTATTCCTTCATTCAATTAAAGTTGTTGAAATATCATGAATTATTAGATTGCAGTATGCTGCAAATTATGTTTAAAGCTCATAAAATCAGGGGCCATTCAACACCCCGAAATGAAAGCAACTGTAACGTAAAAGGGACAGATCTTTTAAAAAAAATCACAACCAAACTGATTTAAAACGTTCAATTTTCTTTGTTGAATGGTGCTATTTTATCATTATTTATATATATTTACATACAAGCTCTTCTTTCTGCTCCCTTTGATATTCATGTTTTGTTTTTTAAGCAATGAAGGATTTTTATGACTAGATGAAGAGCAGGGATGTTGTTACGATGTAGTTGAACATGGAATACCACGGAATCTGTTGGTTATCAGCTAAGAACTGCTGACCCACCTCTGCTTTTACCTGGAAAATACATCACCGTGATTTACTGACTTGTATGTCTGCTGCAAGTGGAACGCACCCATAAAAGTGTGCCTGTGAAACCTGAAACAGTTGGAATAATCCACCCAAACGTTCCGGGGGCTCTTTCACCGCTCCATGTCAGATCAGGCAGCTGACCTGTGTCTGTCCCTTTGCAGGAGCGGAGCCATAAATCCTACCGACCCCTGACCGTACTCACCTTTCGTCTGAACTACCTCCTCAGTGAGCTGAGTGCTGCGTCCTACCACCTGCTCAATGTTGTTCTGCACGCTGCAGTGTGTGTGCTTTTTCTGCGAGTGTGCCGCCTGTTCCTGGACAAGACCTTCAGCTTGGTGGCAGCGCTGATGTTTGCCGTGCACCCCATCCACACAGAAGCTGTAAGTGTATATTTGGTATCTGAATTCTGTCGCCTCACACACACAACTTTGCACGATTCATGTCAGACAGTTCATCCTGTGTCTGAATCAGCTGTTTCAGCTCCTGTGTCTTTTGTGTTTGTCCACGCCGTGATAGTCAACTGCTACTAAAGTCAACTACTGTAGAAACGGCAGCAAAAATGGCTGGATATTTAGTATTTTATTACTTTCTTTTTTTTTTAAAGACAAGTCAACATGGGCTCATCACTGATTCCAAACGGCCTGTTTACCACATTGTTGGTAGACAGCAGGAACACTTTGAGCAGAACGTCTCTTCATCTGGCTTCCCGGTGTCATGTGTGTTTCCACTGCGTGCGACGTTAGTTTCCAGTAATGAAATACTGATTTAATAACAGCAGTTTTCAGGGACTGTTTGGAAAGAATCTGGAGTTAAATTGGGTTCTCAGAAGGCCTGAAGGAGAATATCAGGGCAGAAAATGCTCTGTCATTTCCTCCCAATTGTTATGCCTGATGGGATCTAACATGTTGCAGTTGGTGACAGTGTGTCGAATTCCGTTTTCGTGTCGTCATTGAGAAGGTTGAAGGATTTATCGCAGTTCCATCCAGCGCACGGTTTGTCAGACTGTCAACGGCAGAAATATGTTCTCTCTTGTTTCTGTGGAAGTGATGACGAGAGGGTGAACGGTGTTTTGTTTTTGTTTTAGAAATGTGTTACTGGAGGTGAATCCTGTAGCTTCTGTGTGTTTGTTTATCCCACCACTGGTGGTCAACTAGTCATGAACTACTGTACTAACTGCAGAAAGTATCAAATAAATGATCAGCTACTAATGTTGGAGCTAGAGGTGCCACATTTAGGGATTTTGCTAAGTGCTATTATCCTCAAAGAAATAATCCAGATTATCCTCATGTTCACTGTTATTTATAATACAAAGTATATAAATAAAATTAAAAAATAAATGCCATGTTTAAATATTTTTAATACCCTATTTTATCTGTCAAACACAGTCAGGCTCACACATGCTGCGAACACACATGCTTGTTAGAGTCAACCTTTAGGGTTAAAGAGGAATAAAACATATGATTATAGACCATCCACTAGTGAGACTGGCCTAGAAGATTCCATTCCTGGGCTGGGGTCTTTCTGTGTGGGGTTTACATGCTCTCCCCGTGTCTGGGTAGGTTCTCTCCAGGTTCTCCTGCGTCTTGCTCTCACCTCCAAAGACCTGCTAAGCAGAAGAAAATGAATGAATGAATGAATTTGAATTGAGTTTAGATGGAAATGGTAATTAGGAATTGATGGCTTTGTTTGATTGGAGGGGGGGTCTTTACATCTACTGGAGGATAACAAACCTACTCAGATAGCAACAACATGGAGGATCATATTATTGGCGCCCTGTTTGGATTTGATTTGATGTTTTTGAAGCAGCAGCACGACGACGGGCTTTCTTTCATCTGTGTGTGTGTGTGTGTGTGTGTGTGTGTGGGGGGGGGGGCGTTGTCATTGAACATAGCTGAAAACACCCTCTGGTTCATTAGTGAAGAACAGACGTTTCTGTGACGTGTGTCTGGGTGGAGGCGGACACAGAGACTCCCACCGGAGCGGAGTTCCCGCTCCTCCACCACAGTCACAAGGACGTGGTGGACGACCGCTCCAGCTCAGCCCACGGCCGCTGTACTTTGACTTCTTCCAAGCTCCTTATTCCATAAAGAGTTTGTGCTTCTGCTCAGCGGTTGCTGTCAGTTGACATCATGGAATGTAAACAAGCCCAGCGCCCGTCATCTCATCTACTCTGGAATGAATCATAGGAGATGCTGGAGTGGATCATGAGCAGTTTTGTTTTCGATACAGTTGTGTAATGTGTTTACAGAAACCCATCTGATGCTGCCTCAAGCTGTGGTCTTCAGCTGCTTTTATTTCTTTTCCTTAATCTTATTTCCCGCAGGTTTACTCTCGTACATCAAGTCCAAGCCGGCTGCTAGAAATGACACTTCAGTGAGCTGAGTGCATTAAAAGTGGCCTGAGCTCCACAGCGTCTGTTCACAACCTCTCGGCGAGGCGCTTCACTTTTCAAATATCTAGTTGTCTTTATGGGATAAGTCTTTTTTTTATTTGTATTTAATTTATTATGAGCAGATACATTTGAACAATAAAAGGCAATGATCTGTGTCGTATGTAGAGAGGAGGAGACGTGACTCACTGATCCAATAAGCTCCCAACAGCATTCAAAAGCCTCAGCGGGATGGTTCACGTCCAGGATGTCTCTGTTTGAGATCGTTGCGTCTTGACTTCGCTGCAGCAGTGTGAAGAAGGAGGAAACATCCGTTGGTTCTGTCGTTACGGTAATAACTCACCAGCTTCGAGGGACAGTGAATGGGACTACCGTAATGACAGCAACATGGAGGTCCTTAACTTTTAACCGTGACAGGCATGAACTATAATAAAACTGTTTATTTCTGTTCATGTATTAACTTAATGCAAATTGTTTGTGTTGCATTTTTTAGTTTGTTAATTATGAATTCTTTAATAATAAATATTCTTCAAATAATGATTATTTTTTCATAGTTTTGAAAGAGTTGCCAAAGTGTCCAGAGTGGGTGATAAATAGCGAGATAGAGATAATCCATCTCATCGCCATGTTTTTTGATAGCACAAATAGTCAGGTAGTTACGGTACAGTGACCTTAGCCCTGCTAACTATCGGTGAGAAATCCCCAGTCAGGACTTGTCGTCAGTGGGTGAACTCAGCCCTGAACTCCCCCTGGAACTCACTATTCTGGGCCAAGTTGCTGCGACATGTTGAATGGAAACAATTTGCCTTTCAAATGCCCTTGTGGTTATCTCCATCTGGAACCCTCTGAACGGCTCATTTGTGTTCATCTCTGAAAACTGAAGGTCCCTTCATGAGAAGTCCCCTCAAAGACCCTCGTTGTGTCTTGATGAGATTTTCTTTGTGTTTTTTTTAGCATTTCCAAGTACTTTCAAATCCGTCAGTATTCATGACCGTTTTGCCGTGATCGCCCTACTTTCTTGTCTCTGTGCGGGATCTGACACAACAACTTCTCCATGGAGATCCACTGACTCTGCTTGGCTCTCTGGGAGTCATGTGTCCAAACCTGCCTAACACCCACTTGACCAGAACCAAACGCCCCAAGAGGAGAGTCACAGCAGACTAACATCCTTCATCCATCCATCCTAACATTCACCCGAGCAGCTCGGAGCAACGGAGGAAAAACTTTGGAAACCTCGGGCAGTCAATCGTTTTCACTTTGTGGCCGTTCACGTGTCACTTCATCACACAAAGCCGTGCTGATGCCGAGACAGTGGACCAGCGGGTGGAAGGCGCCCATCTGTTCCTGTTGTTGAAAGCCTCTGTGAGGAAGAGTCCTCGTACTGAGTCATTTAGTCATCCTCCAACATCAGAGACTGATGACAGACCAAAAGAACAGTGGGATCACATGTGTCTGCAGAGGAAACCACAGAATCATGTCAATATTGGTTGAACATGCTGTGAGTGCAGCTGTCTTACAAACAGAACTTTGTGCTGTAGGAAAACAAAAGGGATTCTCTTACTGGGATAGTACGGTGGTGCAGCGAGACGGTCCCTGGTTGGATTCCTGACACGGGGGTCTCTGTGCAGTTACACCAGCTTCCTCCCACCTCCAGAATTCTATGTACTCTAATAACATCATTGATCAGCAAACATGACTTTTTCTTTTTCAAAATATCATGGGACACCCTTGTTACACGAATCATGACCTCCGACCTCTGTTGTTTTCTTTTTGTTCTTCATTTTCATCTTTACTTCAATAGTAAAACTAATAAACCTGTGTGTGTGTGTGTGTGTGTGTGTGCGTTTGTCACCAGGTGACAGGTGTGGTCGGCAGAGCCGAGCTCCTCTCCTCCATCTTCCTGCTGGCTGCTTTCCTGGCTTACACCAAGTCGACGGGTGCAGACCACTCCATCGGTGAGTGTCACGCACCCAAGAGCGGTCCGTCACCTGCTGACGGCCGGTGTGGGTCTCAGCCGCGTCGTGTGCTCAGTCCGACTCTTCGTTCGTTAGTTTGGAACGGAGAGGGGGCAGGCAGGGAAACGACAGGTGTGGGGAAAAAGACGACCGAAAAAAAGACTGCGAAAAAAGATGATAGATTAGGATTGTTATAGATTAGCATTATTACATTAGGTTATTATTGGGCTTATACATGGGCTGATACTAGTCAGATGAATTACTCCGTTCTGCGTTTCCCATTTGTTTGTAATTTCCGGTTGCTTTTTTAATGTTCTATCCCTAGTCCTCTCTTTTTCATGAACTCAGAAGTGGGGTATTAGTTTTAGGTCGTTCCGAGGATGCCTGGAGTCCAGGACTCCCTGCAGAGATTGCGGCTGCTGGGGCTCCATGTTGGGCGAATTCTAAATCCACCAAAGACGCTTCCGCTAGCGAAAGTAAATTCACTCAGTCGCCATGGAGACGCAGTCTCAGTTACAGAGATAAATTATCATAAGAAAACATGCTGGAAACACACCATCTCTGACAGTACGCTCTGAGAAAGAACATCAGCATAACTGACGGGGCTTTTCTCGACTCAGCTCGTCCCCCAGGGGGACGTGGATGATCATTGGTGGTCATAATCACACACACACTTCCCCTCGTTCCAGTTTGGGCTCCCATCGCTCTGACCGTCGTCCTGGTGGCTGCAGCCACACTTTGCAAAGAGCAGGGAATCACCGTCGTCGGCATCTGCTGCATCCACGAGGTGTTTGTGGCACAAGGGGTGAGTACACATATGAGGTCGGAGGTTAAATTAGAAACGAAGACTTGACGGTAAATAAACCCACTGCTCCTCGCCGTGCACATTCACGTGCGTGATGTTTTAACGTTGAGGAACGTGCTGTAAATGACATAAATAAAACACTCCGGTGGCTGTGATGGAAAAAATGACAGATGCCCTTTTTTTGATGCAACACACAATTTTTTATGTGCAATAAATGTTTCAGATGTTATTTGTTTCATTTCAGATACACAATTGAACATGTAATAAAGCACACTGACATCATGTGAATCTGGTGACCTTCCCTTCTTGTTCAGTTCACCTTACCCACGCTGTTGGACACACTGCGACAAGTCGTGCTGGGCAAAGACGCTTTCCCCTATGCCGTCTTTCAAATGCTGCTGAAGCTCATCGTCCTCGTCATCAGCTCCCTGCTGCTCGTCATCGTCAGGGTCCAGGTCATCCAGTCCCAGACTCCTGTCTTCACCAGGTCAGCTCACTGCCTGGAACTCATGCCTGGAACTTTGTGCAGCTTCTATAGAGGGAAGCATTTTAAAGACGTAAACAGAAAAAGAAATAGTCACGCTCTGTTTGATCCCACACACACACACACACACACACACACACACACGTCATGTGACTGCATCATGTCTGTGAGACTTCCACATCTCTGGCGAAATGACAGATATCTGGGACTTGCAATTAATCACAATTTAGTTTACCATAATTTCTGGATTATAGAGCGCACCTGATTATAAGCCTCACCCTGTACATTTTTAAAGGAAAAACATTTTGTATATACATAAACCACATCTGTCTGTAAGCTGCAGGTGGCCACTTATTCCACCTGTTACCTGGTGGCTGTTAAAAAAATGTATAAATTGGCCGCACCTTTGTATAAGCCTCATGGTTCCAAATTTATGAAAAAAGTAGTGGCTTATAGTCCAGAAATTACAGTAATTTAATGAAATATATCCGGGTGCATGGGAGAACCAGCGGTTCCGGACTACAAGGTTACACAAGAAACATAGGTCATTAAATTAACGGTAAATATTCATGACTCAAAGTAATTAAATGTCTACAAATACGCAGTTTGAGTGATGGAAGGGATAAGTGTTTGAATGTTCCATGGCACCCCCCCTCAGCGCAGAGCGCGTGCTTCAGTCAAACCTCCAATGTCTCCAGCAGCTCCCAGTAAATCACTGCGATCTTCACTGGATCTGCACGACAGTTCTTCATCCCAAGATCAAAGCTGCTGGCCGAAGATCTGTTTAAGCTATTTCCTATATTATCCAACTAAATGTCCCGCAGCCGTCAGCTTTCCTCCCCGTTCACAAGCTCTTCGAGTCAGCGAGCCTTTTCAGCTCATGTGAGCAAAAGAAAGCCACAACGAGCATCATCATTGTATGGAGATCAATTCTGTATTGTTGCATTCCTAAGGGGTCATAGGGGCTTTTCAGGACTTTGGACGGACACTGTCGTCCAGCCCAAGATTCCCTTTGCTCCGATCCTACAGCTGGCTCCAGATTGTCTGCCTGAGCTTCTGTGGTGAAAACAAGAGAGAGAATGTGGGCCGACGCTCACTGACCCTTTTTACACCTGGACGTTGCTGGTGGCTGACGCCCCGTCAGCTCCACCGGATGAGCGTCATCATTACAATTACATTACAAGAAATTTAGGACCCACATGTCGTTTCTGTCAAAGAAAACCATACATTTGAACCACCCTGTTCCTGTAACGTCGCCACTGAGGAAGAAAAAAGAGATGTTATCAACAACTGCGGGATTATGGTTGTTATGGGGCGCGCTGACCGAGTACGACGGTGTCATATGACAGATTAAATGGGGGAAAAATGTAAACGCTGTCAAATGTGAACCTGCATCACTATACATGAGTGAAAATCTTATTCCAGTCTGTAGAGGGCAGGAAGCTCTTCCTCAGTCTGATTGGTGGTGCTTACCTCCCAGATCCCTCGTAGCACAGCTTCAACGTCTAGTAAGAGATCCCATGAGAAATGACGGCAGTCGGCCAAAGTGCAGTACAGGGGGGGAAGTCCTATCATACGACATCAAAACGAGACCGATGGCTTGTGCTCTCAGTGAAACGCCAAGGAGAAGAAATGGGTTTCAAGAGAGGACTTAAAACTGTGTAGGGTCAGCGAGGGAGAATATGGAGTCTCCAACAGCTTTTTGGGGTGGAACGAAGAAGGTGAGAAGCCAGGACCGGCTGAAGGATTTATGCTTCGGTGTTGAACGTGAGAATTTGAACTTCTCTGTGGATCTGTGTCGCAGCTCTGCGTTGAACCTCGCCAGCGTGTTTCGTTTCTCTCTGCTTCTCAGGGTTCTCCCAGAGATCTTCCGACCAGCTCGTGAATCTGTAAAGGCTGATCTCTTCTTGTCCTGAAGTTCATTCTGATGAGCTGCTGTCGTCCCCGTTCTCGACCCGTCCTCTCCCGTAGATTCGACAACCCCGCGGCGGTCAGCCCCACCCCCACCAGACAGCTGACGTTCAACTACCTTCTTCCTGTGAACGCGTGGCTCCTCCTCAACCCCTCGGAGCTCTGCTGCGACTGGACCATGGGCACCATCCCTCTGGTGGAGTCGCCCGTCGACCACCGTAACCTGGCAACGCTGGCGTTCTACGTGTTTCTGGGCCTGCTGGCGTACCACAGCCTGCAGCACGGACACAGCTCAGCGAAGACCGTCATCATGGTGAGACACACACATCAGTCGATAACCTGCATCGCATGGCCCGACCGGGTCCATACAGACACAAGAAAATGATGATAGATTGTGATGACATTAGGATTTTTTTCTGTTTAATGAAATCTAAATTATATGAATATAAACTGTTGTATTGATACAGACACCACAAAAATATGTATTACCAGCATTGGATTTAATAATATATGAACAAAATGATTTTATATCTGTGGTACAGTCCACAGCCCCAGTGTTTTTCAGTAAGTTGTGTTGTTCTTTTTTTTGTTTGTTTTTAGGCTCCAATGTTAGAGATGGAGTTCCCAGGTAGGAGACAGAGAGGAGGTTTATGGACGTGGTGAGGGAGGACATGGAGGTAGTTGGAGTCAGAGTGGAGGACACAGAGAACAGGGAGAGATGGAAGACGAGGATTCGCTGTGGCGACTCCTGAAGAGGGAAAAGCCGAAGGGAGAAGAAGGTTCCAAGAAATAAAAAAAAAAAAAAAGGAAACGTTTTTTCTTCGATAAACCAGATGTAGAAAAACATTATTTTAGGGAAACTGCTTTACTCTGGACTGTCGTGATATTTCTGTATCACGTCTCAAGTACGGTGGTTCCGCAGCAGTTGCTGTTTCTTCTTCTGCCATTTCACAACATTTACTTATGTTTTTCAACCAAAGCGTTCGGTGCCCCGCTGGGTGAAACCACAAGTGACTCACCCAGACATCTGGTGGGGGTGGAAGGTGGGGGCAACTGTCATGTTGTTTGTTTGTTTGAATTTGCCCAAACGTCTTCTCTATATCAACACTTTGATTCATATTGTGAATTAGCGAAGTGTGAAGGTTTTTCAACAATCCCATGACCTTTGTGGGGATGACATACTTCCAGGTGTTTTCAGCTGTCTTGATGCGTCTGCGATAACAAAAAAACGTGTTGTGTCTGCGCCCAGACCAGTTGTGATCTTAAAAGACACCGTTTGTTTCCTCACATTGTTTCTCAGTTGCCAACTCGTCTTTATTCATTATTGATTCTTTATTCGCCTTCTTCTGCCTCAGTTCCATTCAGTAAAGCAATTTGTTGAGAATGTTTCTCTCCCTGTAGTTTGAACACAGTCAGATTTGTTGTCAGTGGGTGATTTGTGTCGGTAAAGTGTGAGAACAAACATCTCGGGTTCACCTGCAGCAGGTGAGCTGAACGGTGAAATGAACACATCTTATCAGTAAGTGGTTTGTTTGTTCACCCAACAGGTCGGGTCCCTTCAAAGTGTCCTCCTCGAACAAGTGGCAACCGGTGTCTTACAAACACATGGCGTTACATATAACGACGGACGGACGTCAGGGTCATTTCCACAGTCAGACATGGTGCTGCACACGCACCTGGAAGCACGTCAGCCTTTGTTGTGCTATCGTCAGCGTCAGGACGTTTGAAAAGGAGCCCACGGAGCCTTTTATTCTGCTCTGCTAGGAGTATTTTTAGGATGTGTTGTATAACAAAGTATTAAAAAAACAAAAATCAGATTAGCTGTCTCACATGGGAGTGTTTATCCGAGGAGATCAGGAACAGCTGATTGGAAGTGGGCACACCCCCACTCCCACGGTTATACAGAGGGACTTAGTTTTCCCAAACAGATACGAGGGGTGAGACGGGGACAGACGTCAAACAAACGCCCGTCCACACGGAGACGCTGCGTTCTGTCCCATCGGCCACATGGGTTCTGGATCCCGTCAGACCTGGGCTCAGATGAACTGTATTTGAATTCTCATCCCACTGAACACACCTCCACATCCCGATGTCTCACCTGTTACCTGCATCAGCAGAACCTGAACACGGGAGGAAATGAGCGAGCACGGGAGGCGCAGTGAGCAGAGGCTGAGTCAGTCGTTTCATCGCTGTCCCTCGTCTCCTCCAGGCCCTGTCCCTGATCGTCCTGCCTTTCATCCCCGCGTCCAACCTCTTCTTCCCCGTGGGCTTCGTGGTGGCAGAGCGGGTGCTCTACGTGCCCAGTATGGGCTTCTGTGTCCTGGTCGCTCACGGCTTCAAGATCCTGTCGCATAAAGGGTGAGTGTCGCCGCCCGATGGATCAGACACACAAAGTCCCTCGACGAACCCGTCGGAGTCGGCGTAAACAAGGCTGCTCTCCGTTTCCGTAGACACATGAAGGTCTCGTGGCTGATGATCGGCGTGCTCCTGACGACACACGCGGTGAAGACCCTCAACAGGAACTGGGACTGGGAGTCGGAGTACACCCTCTTCACCTCTGCGCTGAAGGTACGTGGGGAAGACGCTGGTGTTGATCCATCATCACAACGGGAGAAGTCCCTCATCCCACGTCCGCGTTCTTATGAGACGTCGCTTTCGGTCGGGCTGATACATTTCTCCAAACCGACACCAGGTCAACAAGAACAACGCCAAGCTGTGGAACAACGTGGGCCATGCTCTGGAGAACCAGAACCATTATGCAAAGGCCCTGCGGTACTTCCTCCAGGCCACCTCCGTTCAGCCAGGTGAGACTTGTTGGAACCACGTCAGACCAAGCTGAGTCTGCTGGGTCTGGAAGGACGAGTGAGGACGACGTAGTCGGAGAACTGAAGCGCTCCAATTAGTTAGCGATGCACGTAACAAAGAAGGTGAATGAACAAACACGTGACCACGACGCTGTTCTGGGGTTACGACCAGCAGCAGGTTGGGTTATCTGGGACTGCAGGTCCCCTCAGTCTGTCATTACAGGTTCAGAGGCTTCATGACTCCCACGGTTATTAATGTTGAACCATTTAACACTGATGCGATCGCTGCTGATACGCTGCCGGCACCAGCATACTGTGGAGTACCGTAATTACACGGCTATTTGCGCTGTCAGGAAACGGTTCCTGAAAGCTGCAGAGTGTCACTCAGTTCGTCTACCTGGTGTGACAGGAGGAAAAGGAAACGTCCATCGATTCCTAAAAGTTGAGAAGTTGCACTTGGTAGTCACGTTGCTGTCATTACGGTAATGACTCGCCGGCGTCCAGCAACAAAGCAAGTGGGATTACCGTAATGACAGCGTAGTTTCAGGTCTCAAAGGGAGTGATACAATCACACGCCTCCTTTAGCGCAGGGGTGTCAAAACACTCGTCCACAGTGATGAAGTGCGGTTGAATGAGAGTAAAAGTACAGTAATTACAGTTGTTAGATACAACACACTTCAGAGCCAGCAACTTGTCTGGACCGGTGTGGAACAGATGAGAAGAGGCTTTTCACTGCTCAGATTAGAAGTCAAGGCCAGTGTTGACTAGAGTTCCATTTACTCTGAAGTTTCTGCTTGAGAAGAAACATACGATTTGAGACAATGCTGAAGAACTTTATCAGAGAATATCACCTTCTATCCTTTTTTTCTTGTTAATGTTGACGTTTGAAAATTTGAAATGAGACGAAGAAGGTCGTGAGTCAGGTCCCATGTGCAACATTCTTCAAGCCGACATAGGTGTGGGCTCACAGGAGTCAATCCACTTTCGCGGTGTGAGGGTTTCCTGCGCCGCTCATCGTCAAGCATCACCTGAGTTCGGCCAGCCTGACCCCTGTCAACACGTCGTTTCCCTCCGCGGCCCCGGGCCTGTTTGTTTAAGCTTTCCTTTCATTATTCCTGCGGAGGCATGTTTTAGAGAGAACGCGCTGCAATGAAACCTCTGCTTGACGCGTCCGCAGATGACATCGGCGCGCACATGAACGTCGGGAGAACGTACAAGAACCTGAACAAGTCCAGAGAGGCTGAGGAGGCCTACCTCGTCGCTAAGTCCCTCATGCCGCAGGTAACGTCACACCTCGTCGTGTTGGGGTAACCTCGGCAAACTCTTGGAGCAGCTGGATTAAATGTACAGTTCTTTGCACGGGTCTAAGATTCTCGGACATTTGAGATGGACATTGTCTTTGTAACTTCCTGTCCCCAGCTGGGGAAAACAACATAAAGCCGACAACTTCTATTTCTGGTTTTCTCTGTCCACCTGTCAGGTTATCCCCGGGAAGAAGTACGCGACCCGCGTGGCCCCCAACCACCTGAACGTTTACATCAACCTGGCCAATCTGATCCGTGCCAACGAGTCGCGGCTGGAGGAGGCCGACCAGCTCTATCGACAGGCGATCAGCATGAGACCCGACTTCAAACAAGCTTACATCAGCAGGCAAGAGAGTGGCTGGTGTACACATTTGTGTTCCTGCAGCTCGGGCTGATTTACAGCTCCAATGAACGAGCACCTTCCAAGCAGATGTGCGCTCGCGTCCCTTTGTTGTAGCTTTATTGAAGCGTCCGAGGCTTTAATTTTCTCCCTGTCATTTGTTGCACAACGTGTCGTCGTCGCGTCCCTTCCGTCCTTTCTCATGCTCTGGTTTCCTGCGTGACCCCCGCAAGCATGACGAGAATGCTGTCGAGCACATGTGTCGCCGTCATGGGAAACTGCGAGCTGTGTGACGCTGCTGTTCTCTCCGTTTGACTCAGAGGGGAGCTGCTGCTGAAGATGAACAAACTCACAGAGGCCCGAGACGCCTACCTGAGGGCCCTGGAGCTCGACCGCAGCAACGCCGACCTGTGGTACAACTTGGCCATCGTCAACATTGAGATGAAGGAGCCGTCAGAGGCCTTGAAGAACTTCAACCACGCGCTGGAGCTCAACCCGCGACACAAGCTGGCGCTCTTCAACTCAGCTCTGCTCATGCAGGAGTCCGGTGTGTGAG
>JBBMJM010000020.1:1102320-1113958 GCA_037832705.1 Centriscus cristatus | reverse complement strand
CCAGCAGGCACGTATCGAATTCCCTTGGCAAGTCAAGTCATACTTCAACCTCCAGTCCAGCGTGTGACACGTTTATGTTTTTATATTTCTCACTTCAACGCTCACGAAACCACAGTTCTGTTTGTTCCGTTCTGTTCAGGTTGCTTTGTTTTTTCCCTTCAGTGCAAGAATCATGTTCAGTATGTGGACCATTAGCGGGAACCATAAACAGTGTGTATGCTGTTAACGAGGCTGTTAACGAGGCTGTTAACGAGGCGCTTGTACAGCTCGTGTACTGTCAGCGGGGAGCGTGTGTGCACAGACTGTACTGTCTGTACAGAGGGAAACACGCACACTACTTGTAGTTAGTGGATGCATGCACACACATGCACAGTTAGCGGGGGAAACACGTATGGCACATGTACCATTAGCAGGACACACATGTAGCACGCGTCCCATCAGTGGGAGACACGTACATATGACCTTCGTCTCCTCTCGCCTCCTCAGGTGAACCCAAGTTCTGGCCTGAGGCGAACCGCCGTTTCCTGACTTACACGCAGGAGGAACCCGACGACGCCAACGGCTACTTCAACCTGGGCATGCTCGCCATGGACGCTAACGAGAACGCCGCGGCGGAGCGGTGGATGCGCAAAGCCATCGGCCTGCAGGCGGGCTTCCGCAGCGCCCTGTTCAACCTGGCGCTGCTGTACTCGCAGTCCAAGCGGGAGGTGGACGCGCTGCCCGTGCTGGACGAGCTGCTGCGCCACCACCCGGAGCACATCAAGGGCCTCATCCTCAAAGGCGACATCCTCATGAACCACAAGAAGGACACGCGCGGCGCCAAATTCTGCTTCCAGCGCATCCTGCGCATGGACCCCACCAACGTGCAGGGCAAACACAACCTGTGCGTGGTCTACTTCGAGGAGCGCGACCTGCCGCGGGCCGAGCGCTGCCTGGAGGAGACGCTGGCGTTGGCGCCGCACGAGGAGTACGTGCGCCGCCACCTGAGCATCGTGCGAGGGAAGATGGCCGCTATGAGCGCGGCGGGTCGGCCGCTGGCAGCAGAGGGCGCCGGTGCGCCGGTGAAGGAGGGCGAGGAGGAAGGGAGGGACGCCGGGGAGAAGAATGAGCGGAAATCCTCCGCTGAAGGAGCCGCGGGCGGGGGCCAATCAGAGCTGGACAGCAGCCCGTCGGACAAGCGGTCTCAGGCCAAGTCCACGCAAGAGATCGAAGACATCGAGAACAAACGAGCAGCAGCCTTAAAGAGACTCGAGGAGATCGAACGCATTCTCAGCGGGAATTGACGGCGCGGACGCTCAGAGCTGCTTTATTTTTCTAGAGATGGTCCAGGACACCGGCGTTACTCCCCCCACGGGTCCTCGTCACGTTCAGGGGCCTCACGAATCATGTAAAAAAAAAAAAGGGAACTCCACACATTTAATTATTAATGAGCACAACTCATCGGCGAAGAAGATCAATTTGTTAACCACTGGATTTCATTATTATTATTTTTTTTTTTAGTGATGCTGTGACTCACTCCTGGTGTTGTGTTTGAAAACAGTGACTGTATCACAGACAATCACAGGAAGTGGGCGATTTCCTCCGGGCGAAATGCATCCACGGCCGTTGGTGTGTGTGCGCGCGCGCTAATCTCCCCTGAGCTCGCTCCACACCTTCCTGCCCACAGCGACACAGTCTCCTCCCCAGGGTGGGAGACGCACTCGACTCGCCAGGGATTCTCCCTGATTCTCCCTGCGCCTCCCATGTGTTCCCTCCTCAGCGTTTGTGGACAGAAGCCCGCTGAGCACCTCTGCGGTACGACAGCCTCGCTATGCATCGACCACGTCCAACATGTACTCAGTGTTCCACTCGTATTTATGTGTAGACGCACTGATAGACGTTCCCTCCACTGACAGTCACTAACACACTGATCCTCAACCTTTTTTAATGCAGTAGTCCTGTGTGTGTGTGTGTGTGTGTGTGTGTGTGAGCACGTGGTCGAGGGGGGGTTGTTTATTATTACTTTATTAAATAAAGTAAGACGACGATTCCTCGCTGTTGTTCTGTTTCCTAATGCAGTCGGTGGATGAGAGGATGAACTCTGGGCTCGACTCTCTGTCCTGACTGAGGTGGAATGAACACATGGTTAATGTCATTCATGTTTTGTGAATCTGCTCTCACACTGACTGGGAGCTGGAGGAAACAGTTCACCACTGAACTCGTGTGCTTCGACCGCTTTGTTCCGGTCAAAGGTCAAAAGCTTTCAATGACACCAGTTCAGATATTATTATTATTATTATTATTGTTGTTGTTGTTGGAGACAAACCCTATTACCAGTAGGAGCAGAAGTGTGTTCATGCTCTGTGATTAGCTCTTTGAAGCGCCGCAGAAATGAATCTCAGCCTGACTGGAGCCGGCTGTAACTGTCACGCTGTCAGTTACAAATGTGCTTCACACGTACTGCACCTGCCGCGCCAGCTCGTCAGCTGTCAGGTGTTCACGTCGGAGCGACGTGCCGCTCTGAGCAGCTTCCAGGGTTTTTAATCAGAGCAGCTTATTAGAGTTTACGGGCGGTCTGCGCCTGCTGCGGCGTCGTCGCAAACACACCGGCTTGACTGCATCACTTCAAAGGAGGAAGGTGGAGGCGATGGAGCGCGTTCTCCTGCCCACGGAGGGACCTTCATGACAGAAGACTGAAACGACCGGGACCAATCAGATCCATTTCACTGAGGATGGAGCCCAGAGAGTCGTTGGCTCTTTCAAAATATCCCATTTTTTCTGGCAGGAAGTGACCATATATGGTTCCTCCGCCAGTTTTTGGGGTAAAAAAAAAAATTCCATTAAAAATATTTAACAACACACAGTTTACAGCACACTTACTGTATCTAAACTGGTAGCAGTATTTCTATTAACCCTATAAGGATATAAACTCCGACGGTATCCCCAGTGCCTGGGATATGCTAGCACACGTTGGACTACCGTAACTAAGCGACTATTAGCGACCAGGGTCACTCGGTTCCTGGTGTGAAGAAAGACCAAACGTCCTTCGCTTCCTGGAAGTTGACACTTGACTACAGCCATGTCGCTGTCATTATGGTAATCGCTTTTACTCGTTTATTGGAAGTCGGCGAAGCATTACAAGATCATTAGTATGTCCCAGGAAACCAATTTCACCATGAAACGTCATCGTTAAATCCTGACAACGAGTCACATGTTAAACTATTGTTTAACTCGAGATCACATTGGCCCCTGAACTAGTGTGCGTTTAAGTATGTTAGTTCAGGGGCCAATGTGATCTCGAGTCAAACAATAGACCCCTATTCTAAAGGAAATATGGAATTTGATCCCTTTTTACACCCTCTGAGAACAGCCCTGTTATTACAGTAATCCCATTCGCTCTGTTCCTGGAAGTCAGAGAATCATTACCATAATGACAATAGCACGGCTCAGCTTAAATGTTCTCCTTCCACCTCCTTCTTCACACCAGGCAGTGGAGCCGAGAGGCTTCTCAGCTTTCCGGAACCCTTCCACGTTTTCTGACCACACAGATCGTCTCCAGAAATGCATCTGTGCCTCGCGGCGACGCAAACCTCCAGACGGACTGTGTGAATCATGTGACTTTCATCACATTTGGGTTTTGCCAAGAAAATACGACGGTCCCAAAGGCCGAAAAAAAAAAAAGTTCACGGAGCCGCAGGTCCCCGTACGGTACGACGGCGGGCCCGCTCCTCGTCGTGAATTCAGCTAGCTAGCTGGATTAGCCTTCAGCCGCCAGCAAGGCCTCATCTCTACCAAGAAGAGCGATTGAGATCAGCCGCTGTCGGGTCTCGTTCCATTCCTCCCATACCTTCACTGCGCCGTCCATGTTCACTCAGGTGCAGCGGAACATTCAGTCCACGCAGCAGAAATACCCTGCCTCTACCCTCTGGAGTCTCTTTCAGTCAGCCGTTTTAAGTGTAAACAGGTGGGATCATGACCGTGAGGAGTGCTCAGCACACGCCTTCCCCTGAAGAGGCATCATGAGATCGTTTCAGAAATGGATGTTTGGGGAACACACTGTGCCGCAGGCAGGAATGTCCATCAGAGAACGGAACGTCCTGTCACGCTCTTCATCTCCTTTTCATCACCAACTCCGCTGAGGGACGTCGTTTTAACCGCTCGACATCTGAGCGCAGTCCCCTCGATGGAAGAAGACGCGTTGGTGCGTGACGCCATCCCACACACACTTTATTTAAGCACTTGGCTCAGCGAACACGGTTCCACTTCAAACCACCGAGTCCCAACACATCCCTCGACCCTTTAGTCCCTCTTTGGTCTTCATCAAACCCGAGGTCACCCAGGGGCGTCAGTGGGGTTCGTCTGTGGTGGCTACGGAGACCACTGCAGCCGTGCTGCCGTGTGCGCGACTCCTCGGAAATCTTGACATTGTACAGATTTCGTCCATGAACGACACGGATTTCCACCTTTTCTAGGTATTTGTCTTCTGATCAGCAGTTGATGGATTGATTCCGATCACTCAGGTGTCACGGTCGGTGTGACTCCGCCCACAGAGAATCAGTCCACCTGATTGAGTCCTGCTCCGTCTCTGCTCTCTCGCTGTTCTTAAAACTTCTCAACATAAAGTGGCTCATCGTCCAAATTCGATCCCACTCAACGACGCTGGTTGTAAGAATGACACATTTACACAATAAAATAAAGCTCCCGTGTTGTAAAATTGAATTTAAATGTTGTACTTTCTATTATTAATGGTAATTAATAATCTGTCATGTGTTTGAAATGTCTTTTAAATCTTCTATCCTCATTGCGTCTCTCCAGTCGCCCGCAGCGCTCCCAGTCTGACCTGTCCAAATACCATCTGACTGATTGCTTTCTGGAACAATTCGCCTTGAGCCCTGCGGCGAGCACGAGGTGGCGTTTTCTTCTCACAGTCACATGACATTCTTTGACGATGGGCTCTGACAAGCTCATCTCAGCCTCCATCGATTGGAATGCTGCTTGTTAAGGTGAAGAACCACACTGACAGTTCAGGGTCCAAAAAAAAAATAATAATAATAATCTGGAACTAAATTGGTGGAGAGACACGATTTTATTACATCAGTTAATATAACTAAGCAGTATAATTCAGAATAAGAACATTGAACTGGTTTCCAGTGAAAAGTATCATCACATTTCAGAATAAGACAACCGCCAAGTTTGACTCTCACAACAATGTCACAGTATTGACTGGTCCAAACTCACCGGTGAAGTGAATAGTCTGACATCTTGTGACGTTAAAGAAAGAGTTTTCGTTAGAATCATATTCACTGTGTGAAAACAAAGATCAGAGAGGACGTGTCATTTCAGGATGAAGGATTACCAGGAGGACTGGACACCAGCCAGAGGTTTGGCTTCTCAATACAACGTTAATTGTCTTGGTAATAAACGTGTCAATGGATTGATTGATGAGATCTTTTTTTTTCCCCCCGATCATTTAAAAAGTAAAAAGGAAATCAAAACTAAATGGTAACTGGCATTTGCATTTTCATAAGAAACTCAGTGCACCTGAGTGAGTCGGAGTATTAACTTGTTTAATTCCGCGAAATTGTACTATTTCACAACATAAATCACATACAAAGGATATTTTTAAAAATTAATTTACTATTACAATCCAACAACTCAAGTTATTTGCTTTTCTGAAGCGTGTTGTGTTTGTGTTGTCCATGTATATTTATACCAGGATGTGGGTGGATACTCTTTTCTGATTGGCTGGCAGCCGTGTGTCAGTTGCACATGTGTAACGTGCATGTAGCTACATGTACGTGTAACGTCTCTAAAATGACTGAATCCTGTTTTCTGTTCTGTTGTTTTCAGCTCTAACTCTGTCAGCGTGTCACTTCCTGTGCCTCGTCTGTCGTCTCTTCTTCATTTCTTCTTCAGCAGCATCAAAGTCGCCGTCGTCTCCAAACCCGTTGGCAGAAATGTTCAAATCATCCATTTTACTGGTTTTCCTCCTCAAACGTCCAGTTGTTATTCGATTTTAGGAAACTTAACTACGTATGCGTTCAGTGGTTTTAGCCCACAGCTCCCAGCCAATCAGAGAAGAGTATTCGTGCCTCCAGCGCAGGGGTGTCCAAACCGGTCCTCGAGGGCCACCTATCCTGCAGGTTCTCTCTGAATCCCTCTCTGGAGTTCTACAGAGGCCTGAGCTGCTGATTTGAGTCAGGTGTGTAGGAGTAGGGTGACATCTAAAACCTGCAGGATAGGCGGCCCTCGGACCGGTTTAGACACCCCTGCTCTAGCGGGTCCATCAGTGCGTCGGCGTGTGCTGGTGAACCCTCACTTGCGCTCCATTCCACCTACGCAGTCGGGAGTTAATAAGGGAGTTAAGAAACCTCGAGCTGTCAGACACAGCTGGGAGCACACGCTGGGACGCATGTCCATGTGTGGACTCCGGTTGCCGGGCGAAGAAAGACCGCTGCCGAGGCTTCGTGCCACGACCTGTGACCCCTGTGCGCTCGTAGCTCATTGAAGGGTTGAACTGCAAACTGGGACGAGGACATGCGAGACGCCTCAGCTCGTCGTCTCGGCGGTTTGACTCTGTCTGTCACCGGGGGTGGTAAACTTCACACGGCATCGCAAAGACGGAGAAATGTCTGTAAACTCCATGTGGAGCGGGAGAGAACAGACATCTTGTTCCTGTTAATTCACTCCGTCATTTTTAATGAAATACACTTCCTATGTTTTAGATTAAATCCATTTATTATTATTATTAATGAAAACCAAGGCTCTGTTCTATCAACAACGTCCGAATCATTACATCTTAGTTTTACAGTTGCATCAGATGTCTCCTTGGAAAATACAGCTCAAAGACGAGCAGGACACACCGTGGAACCAGGTAATAGACCGAACCACGGGGGCTCATGGCAGAGACACACGGAGGCCACTGTTGCTCCGTGGAGAGGCTATTATCCATTATCCTTCTCCTCATGGAGCCAAAGTGGCTAATATCTGCATTAATGTCCAAAATCCCTCCTTTACTCTGCAGCCATAATTTGTCCTCCACCCATTTCATTCGAGTGCCCTCAAACGACATCTCTGCCGCATCCGTCGCCGCTGACGACCGGCTATGTGCTGTATTTTATGCCCACACCATCTCCACACCTCTGCCGCTGACGCCACTGATGCCAGATGATGTTGGATAAATGCATCTGTGGAGGGCTGATGTGGGCCATTTTCCATCATCATCGTCACTTAGTGTGTGTGCGACAGAGCCATCAGAACCATCAGTAGCGTTCAGATGGTCCATTCAATGTTCTCCACCTCTACGACACCGTGGGTGGGTTCATCCGCTGCGGCAGATTCATCATCAAACCCATTATTCATGCAGTCAAAGTTGTTTATTACAGAGGCGTAGTGTATTTACTTGACAAATTAAAAAAAAAAGGCACTTTGATTGAGTAATCTTTTCTGTTTTTCGTGGTAACTTTAAAATGTTTCTTGTTTTGTGGTATTTTTCCCCCCTGTTTTCTGTGGTCGTTTTGTTTTTTAAGGTCTTTTTTCAAAACGTTTTTCATGGCATTTTTTTTTCTGTTTTTCAGGGTAATTTTTTCCTGCTTGACGGAGTATTTCTTCTAGGTTAAGAACAACATCATTCCTTTCTTGAGAGCTTGACAGGAGCAAACATGACTTGTTTAGTTTCATCCAGTTTGACTTTGTTTGGGGTCTGAGACCCTGGGAAGTCAGAACATCATTTGTTATTTGTAGTTCACGACGAAAATCAGGACGGGGTTCGCGTTACCTGGGTATGTGGGCGCAAGTAAAGAATGGATGTTTGAGTCCTGCCTGAGTGTTCCACGTCAGTAATGGTCACCACACGACGTCAGCGGAGGTTACTGCGAGGTTTCAGCGTGCTGCGTTCAGAAGCTGCTGACTTTCTTTGTGGGTCACATGCGTAGGCGTGAATGTGAGAGTGAATGGTTGTCTGTCCCTCTCACCCGTCGACAGCCGGGATCGGATCCAGCACAACCGAGACCCGTAACCGGAGCAACGGGACAAGATGAATGACTGAGTTCTCGTGGAATCTCCTTGGAAAGCTGATGTTTCTCAGAGTTTCACGTTTATTTCTTTGCTAAATGTGAAAATTCAAACGTTGACACCAAATCCACCTTCTTCATTCCAGGCTTCAGCTGGATGAAAGAACAGATCATCTCAGATTTACTTTTATTTGTCCCTTTGGATAACTCCTTCAGGGAAATTAAAGATTCTTCTCATTGTCTGTTTCAGGCTACGCTGGCTGAAACAGGAACCAAAAAAATAAGGGCGTGCGAGCCGAAGACAGAGCCCAGACACAACTTTTACGATTTTCAAAGTAAACTTCAAACGCGTGCATGGTGTTTAAGATCATTGGACCTCGAGACAGACTCATTATGTCAAGGTTCCTCTTTTCATGTGGTCGTGAGCTGGAATGTGTTCCTCTCATGCCAAAGAGGAGAGAGACGGAGCGCCGACTCACCAGCGGCCGTGTTTCATATTAGCGTGTCCTGTGTGGTTGCGAAGTCAAAGCGGACTGTGTGACTGTTGTGAGGGAAACAAACGGGTCCCGGTGCTTCCGTGCCACCGTTGTAAATGTGTGATTTAAGATGTGATACATGTTTATAGACGATTTGTATTTGGTGCAAATTACCAATGTGAAAACGTGGTTTCGACTGATTTTCACAGTCAAACTCGACATGTTGTTTACAGATGAAGGACTGTGACACATCATGGCGATGACATCATAGCCCCACCCCTCCCTCAAACGCCACTGAGGCGGAGCCGTATGGTGATGGATGAAAGTCGATCTGAAATATGAAAAGACTGAAGGAACATCAGGTATGACTTGGAAAAAAGAAAAGAAAATCTGATTTAGATGAAGATTATCAATAAACACTTGGTGATCGTTCAGTTGGTTCCTCGTGCTCCTAACGTGAACTCCATCTCTGTGCAGATCTTGTTCTTAAATACCTTCCTCCCTTGCTGAGAGAAATATTCGCAGCGGTTCTTCTTTTTCCCTCCACGTTGGGGCGTTCGTCGACAGACGCGTCCAAACGCTCCTGTCAGAGAAGAGATGGACTCCTGACAAGCTCCGGCTGGGTCTGTGCTTTGTCAGGAGTCATTTGATTCGTACATACTTCCCCTGCACTGCCCCGCAGGTCAAACACAGGACACACATGAGCACAAAACATCTACTAATTTCACAGCCCAATAATTCCATCAGGCACCAGTAAAGCTGACAGACATGTCAGCCCTTTAAACTGTTAGTGGGCAGGTCCCCAAGGCGCTCCCTCCCAAAGAGTCAGCGGAATTACCAGAAGAAATCCCATCAGGAAGGAGGACCGTGATCAGATTACCAGCTGACTCGCATCTTAAAAACACAGCATCGGTATATTTCATTTGATCACAAATGAAACTCGTTTTCCTTCAATAGACAGAATAATATTTAAATACAGGCAATATATTGTACAAATATTTAGTATATTGCATAGTTTTAGATAAATATGATTTATTTAATTACGAGTAATATTTGTTTTTGTCGACTTTATTTGTTTAATTACATTAACATTATATGAAAAGAAGCAAAACAAAGATTGATCACACACTTCATGAATGCCAAAAATAAATAAATCATAAATTCAAAGTGAATACAAGTTTCAGCACGCTTCATGTAAAAATAGTCATCTCAGTTTGAATGAAACAAGCGAGAAACTCAATGCGCTTCACATGAAAATAATTGGCAGTAGTAAAAATGTAAGACAAGGAAACAAAACAAATAGAACAATTTAGAAAGAAAGACCAAAGGAGATCAAATAGTTTAACAGTGAACCACAGAATTTGATTCTGGAACATCTTCTTTAAGACTTGAAACTGACCAGTGGAAACCAAGCAAATCACTTCATGCTTGTTTTTTGGACCGAGCTGTGTTCACACTCGCCTTAAACCTATTAAATCCCATATGTAAAGCGCTTGAGTCTCTGCCAGCGCTCTGCATCCCAATCTGCACTCCTCCTCCTGAAGCCACGTTCCCACATCAGAACGATTGAATTACAACTGCTCAGTAAACCACAGCGATGGAGGCCGAGTCACTGATCTGGAGACAGTCATTATCTCATTTGAAATGGAAAAGGATGAATTTTTACCATGTCCTGATGAGGGAACACTCCCAGGAAGAGGAAGTTCAGGACAAATGTTCTTGGAACACATTTGTGGAACATTTCTACCAGCAGGTCCAATAACAACTGAATCAAAGTTTCTCATAGCTCGTTCGTGCCAGCACATCCGAACTGGATCTGTCCAACATATATGGAACGAAAAACCCAGAAAAAAAAAAAAAAAAAAATAGAATAACCGATGACAAACTCATGAGCGGGATACTGACAAATCAATTATAGGAGCAGCGTAGTGGAAAACACACCCGTCCTGAAGGTGAGCGGTGCTGCCGGTCACATGTGGTCTCTTTCTCTGTGACGTTTGCATGTTCTCTGCGTGGGTTCTCTCCGGGTACTTCGTCTTCCTCCTACCTCCTAAACAGCATGCTGAGGTTTATTGGTCGCTGTAAAATCCCCTTTAGGTGTGAATGCGAGTATGAATGGTGGCCCTCCGATGAGCTGTGACCCTGAGGTGGCTCGTCCAAGGTGGACCCCTCTAGCGCCGTCCACTCATTGACAGCTGGGATTGGCACAAGCATGACCTGCGACCCCGTAGTTCAAGTCACAACAATTCACATGGGACAGGAGAGCTGCTTCCTCAGGGCAATGTCCATGGAAGACCGTCATTCTGAAAGGAGTTCAGTTACGAGAATTAGGCCCCTTCCTCTATTGAGTTAATATATCGCTTCAGTCCAAAGACCTCCCTCCCCTGCAGGATCAACGCTCACTCAGATACATGCAGTTCCTGTGACAGTGACCCCTGGCTTTCAGGTGAGTGACAGTGGAGGGGGATGAAACCCTCTGTCAGTGCAGCCATTTGCCAAAATCATAAAAGTCAATTTTATTTCTCACTAATGTACACTCAGCAACCCATCTTGACAGAAAAAAGAGAAACAAAATCAGAAATTTTTTACTAATGTATTAAAAGTGAAAATATGGATGTGACCGGTGGACATCCATTTTCAGGTCCCTCCAGAGATCCTTGATTGGGTTTAGGCTCTGGCTGGGTCAGTCACGGAGATGTTCTGAAGCCACTACTTTGGTATTTTAGCTGTGTGCTTAGGATCATTGTCCTGTTGAAAGGTGAATCTTCAGCCCAGTCTGAGGTCCTGAGCACTCTGGAAGAGGTTTTCCTCCAGGGTCTCTCTTCTTCTTCTCCCTTCGGCTTTTTCCCTCTTCAGGGGTCGCCACAGCAAATCATCCATTTCCATCTTTCCCTGTTCTCTGTGTCCTCTACTCTGACTCCAACTACCTCCATGTCTTGCCTCACTACATCCATAAACCACCTCTTTGGCCTTCCTCTCTGTCTCCTACCTGATGCTAATGCCAAGCTTGCTATGAAAGAACTGTATGCAGCCATTAGCAAACAACAGACCAAACACCCTGAGGCTGCCTTTATTGTTGCTGGAGACTTCAACCATGCCAACTTGAAGACAGTCCTCCCCAGATTTCACCAACATGTTTCATGTCACACCAGAGGGAACAAGACTTTAGAC
>JBBMJM010000020.1:1044967-1056376 GCA_037832705.1 Centriscus cristatus | reverse complement strand
ACACACACACACACACACACACACGCACACACACACACACACACGCACACACACACACACACACACACACACACACAGCAGAGTAAAATAAGTAGGACTGTATGTGAAATTATCTATAAAACCTGGATTTTTAGATGGAATTTTGATTCGTCTGTCTATTAGACTGTTCAACTTCTCATTTTAGCCTTCTTTGTAAAAACTCAGAATACTTTTAGTTGTCATACTTTTAGTGCCTTAAAAACATTGTAATTGCAATGAGTGCAATGTAGCAGAGTGGAAGGAAAGGAAAGTGACATGAAAATAAAATGTCACTACCTAAAATTTGTACTTCATCAGAGTATGAAGTGACAAATTTCTTCTTCTGACTTCTGAATCTGAAACATTTTGAGTTATTTTTCAACCTCTAGCAGACTAAAAATGTCATTTCCATTCCTCAGTTTGTTTGTTATTGTCTGTTTCCTTGGATACAGTCAAGGCCTGACCCCTTTGCTTGACCCAGACAGTCATTTGGTGAACGTTAAATACTCACACATTAGCAGCAGGTGGCACCATGTCCTGACACTGACATTTGACTCTGAAATCCAACTCTTTCCTCAGTAATGGAAAAGCCGAAAAAATGTTACTCCCTTGGGATCCTGTGTTTGTTAAACTGACAAAGGCGTTAACTCTGTGATGCGTGTTACTACATGCATCACAAACTGTACTACTACTGTACTTTGGAAAGATATTTGTGTACATCTGTTAAGCCCAGGTTGGTTTTGGTATCACGGCTGTGCTATTATTGTTCTGTTTTGTTCTGATTACTGCGACTGAGATAACTGATACAGCTTAAGGCAATGAAAGTGGAAAAAAACAGCGCTATAAATAGACCACAATGCCACAGTGGGCATACCTTCCACTTTGTCTGCCCTCGCACCCGCACAACATCATTTGTCGGAGAATTATAGAAGAATGAACCTTCATGGCGAATGTTTTCAAAGGAAGCATCCCTCACTTTTACTGTGACTAAAACACCAATTGAGCTGAAGATCTTGCAGCTGTTTTTACACCAGCAGCATGTCAACGACCCCCTGGCGGGGTCACTTGTCTTCTGGGGGTCCCCATGTTCCAGGTTGTACAATTGAGCCCTTTGAGCGCTGTGACCGGTGAGTGTTATTTTGGCCGTGGCTTCCTGAAGACGCTATCCATCTCTGGCTACTCAAGTGTCAGTCAAGCCAGCAGTTTCCATTGGCTGGGTCCAGCAGGGGCCCCGGTTATAAGAAGCCCCCATAATGCAAGGCATTTGTGTTATTTCATCTTATTTATTTCAAGACACATTAAAAATACTGCTGCAGGGGAACAAAAGTCAGATCAATTTGTCAGCTTTATTTGTGCCCCTGGTTTAATTTAACTGTGGGCTGAGGCTCACAGACAGGCTGGGTCCTGGAGGTTCCCCTTACGACAAGAATAGCCCCATGATTTCATGAATGAGGGACTTGCAGGGTGCAACTCCCTGTGGATTCTCCATCCTGAAAAACCCAGTGGATCCCTATCTCTGGTTAAGGCAAGACCTGAGACACGGCTGTGGGCTTGTGTTTGTGAGAAGCAACTTTTGATGTTATACTAGTTGCAAGCTTGCAATGTTTACTTGGAAATCTCTGCTCTGTTACTGTGAAGTGTGAGAGGGACAGCAGCAGCAGCAGCAAGTGTCATCTGCTCTTCCAACTTGGGGAGGGCTTTGGAGTTTAAAATGGTGTGAATATGATAGCCACCGCTGCCCATCAGTATCGCTTATGCAAGTGGAGATCTGTCCAGTATTGAAAGTTGACAGTGAAGAGGCTTTAATTTGACAGAAAAAAACAGCGACATCAGCATTTTGGATTGGAAAACACCATTTTTGGGTGGTGGTGGGGGGGATTTGTGTTGCTGTTGTGGGAGGAGGGGAGCTGAAGGGGACTTCGCCTGAATCCCAGGCGGCTGCATGACAAACAGAGTTGACAGGACGCGCAGGAAAAGGTGCAAGCGGAAGGAGGCGAGTGACGGATTTACCCTCAGAGGGGTAAAAGATGACTGTGGTGTCCCCGGAGAGCCACGACGAGACGGTGGTCGTTACTCCTTTGCTGCAAGATGCTGGTGACCTGGAGGACCAGGAGTGCATCGAGAGGGTGGTCATCAACATCTCAGGTCTGCGCTTTGAGACCCAACTGAAGACCCTCTCCCGCTTCCCGACCACCCTCCTGGGGGATCCGCGGAAACGGATGCGCTTCTTTGACCCGTTGAGGAACGAGTACTTCTTCGACAGGAACCGGCCGAGCTTTGACGCCATCCTGTACTACTACCAGTCCGGTGGGAGACTTCGGAGGCCGGTCAGTGTCCCGGTGGATATATTTCTAGAAGAAATAAAGTTCTATGAAATCGACGAGGAAACAATAGACCTTTTCCGGGAGGACGAGGGTTTGACGAGGGAAGAGGACCGAACCCTGCCTACGAATGAATTCCAGCGCCAGTTGTGGCTCCTGTTTGAGTATCCAGAAAGTTCGGGGCCTGCGCGGATAATTGCCATTGTTTCGGTGATGGTTATTTTAATATCCATTATTATATTCTGCTTGGAGACACTCCCGGAGTTCAGAGAAGTCTCCGCGGTTGCCGACCTGCACTCCAACGGGAGTTTTCACGGCAAACTCCAGAGTCCGTTTACAGACCCCTTTTTCATGGTGGAGACCCTGTGCATCGTGTGGTTCTCCTTCGAGTTCACCATGAGGTTCCTGTCATGCCCCAGCAAGCCGGCTTTCTTCAAAAACATCATGAACCTGATCGATGTCGTGGCCATTGCTCCTTACTTCATCACCCTGGGTCTGGACCTGGCGGAGCACCAGGGCAGCAGCCAGCAAGCCGCGTCTCTGGCCATACTGAGGGTCATCCGCCTGGTCCGCGTCTTTCGGATATTCAAACTCTCCCGGCACTCCAAGGGCCTTCAGATTCTCGGGCAGACCCTCCACGCCAGCCTCAGGGAGCTGGGACTGCTGATATTCTTCCTCATCATTGGAGTTGTTTTATTCTCCAGTTCCGTGTATTTTGCAGAAGCAGAAGATCCCGAATCTGGATTTTCTAGTATACCCGATGCGTTTTGGTGGGCTGTGGTCACAATGACGACAGTGGGATATGGAGACATGTGTCCCTCCACCATCGGGGGTAAATTCGTCGGGTCTTTGTGCGCCATCGCCGGAGTACTCACCATAGCTCTGCCAGTCCCTGTCATTGTCTCCAATTTCAATTATTTCTACCACAGAGAGAACGAGGAGGAGAACAATGTCCAGTACATTCACGTGACCTGCGGGCAGCAGCAACACCCCCCCAGTGAAAGTGATTCCAACAAAAGTAACAGGTCGCTCTCCAAAACGGAGTCCTATAGGGCTGACTTGGAAAGTTTGACATATCCAAACACAAACCCGCTGGACACGTACACGGGGAAACTGACCGATGTGTGAAAAGGCCACGGATGGAATTTACTGAGGGTGAGTTTCCAGCTGTTCCTGTCTCTTCATGTCGGATGCTGCTGGTGTTTTACAAAGCACGCTGGGTTTCCAAACTCAGGCGTTCTGGAAACGACATAGAAATCATTTGACCCTCGCACAACTTGTAGGGTTATGAAGGATTCTCTGTGTCAGCCCCTTTCAAGTAGTTATGAACTATAACTCGAAATGAAATGTTCACCCACTCACATGTTAAACATAAAAAAATCGAATCGCCTAGTTCACAAATTAAATATTACCACTAGCACTATATACTGTATACACTATATAATCGAAATGAATAGAATCGTTGTATAATTATCTTCCACTTCTCTTTTCTGGACCTACTGGGTTAAATTACATCTATATGAAAATACTGGGGCTTCTCGGTGGTTCTGGTCAGAATTTGTGGGCTCTGGCGTCACCACGTGGACAATGAATACCCCTGCAGGAATGCTGCAGTTGAAACAGAGTGCTAATTGAGACGTAGTTTTCATTCCCTTTGACCCGGTGTGTATCCCGATGCGCGTGATGGTGAACTGCCTCGCTGCTTCCTCCCACGTGCTCACAGTCCGTTCTGTTCTCTGCTTACTTGCAGGAGCCAAATCGCAGTGGGTCAAGTTTGTCGTTCCCTCAGAAACGCGACAGAAGCACAGGTGTGGTGGCGTTGTCCTCTTCAAACTGTTTCACACTTTCCCTGCACATTGTTGTCAGAGGGACCCCCCCCCCCTCGTGGAAACCTCTGGAAAAAACCCCCCGAATGGACGTTCAGTGTAACAACAGCAACATAATCGGCATTCTTTTATGTCTACTTTGTAAGAGACCACTTTCCTTGTGTTAAATTAATTAAAGTGCCTATGTACATTATAGTTTCCTTGTAAATGACAATTGCAATGTTTTTTTTCTTGCAGTGTGGTAAAAAGAATGATTCTTAGCTTTCCTCTTTACACTCGCTATGGCCTCAGATCATTTACTATCATGTCTGCTTGAATCGGAACTCCTTGTGACTTTTAAATGTAAAGAAATATTTATTTTTCTAATTTAAATGTGTTGGTGAAGTTAACCTAATCCCTTTTCTAATAAATAAATAAATAAATAAATAAATAATGAAGTAGAAAACACACCACTGACTATTTTTATTTTTTTCTCTCACGTTTGATAGACTCAGACAGACAACTTCATAGAATGTTACATGGAGGGCTCGTGATCACACAGGATAAGTGTGACTCCAACCGGAACTTGTGTTTTCATCTAAAATCCCCTCTGTGTGTTGAGGCAGAATGTGTTTTATGTGTGCTGACGTGCTCTCTGTGATGATGTGATGATGATGATGATGATGATGATGATGAGCTGTCCGCGGTGCTGATCCTGCGTCCTTTGCAGCGTCAAGCATCTTCTGCCTCCTCATGTCCGCAGCCCGAACAGAACAGTGAGACATCACAGCCTGTCACAGTGAACCAGATGCTGGGTGTGAGAGGCGCAAACGTGATGCTTTGATTTCTCCACATCGTTCTAAATTCTAAATGTCCGTCGCCAGAGGAGGAAGAGGCGGAGGGGATTTCGTTCGAATCGTCTCAGACGATGACCGTTTCACAGCAGACCCGGTGTTCTGACACCAACTTTGCTCCTTTGCGGTGTGTTTGCGCCAGAGCTGGCACTCAGTCGCTCCTGTTTTTGCGGCGCGTGGAGAACTTCTGGCGGGGTGCTTTAAACAGCCGGTCTGCATTGCGTCGAATCTCTCCTCCTCCTCCTCCTCCTCCTCCACCTCCACCTCCCGCTGCTGCTGCTGCCCTCCCCCCTTCCCTCTCTCCTCCCTCCCCCCCTGCACTTGCGTGCAATATGCACAGCTAAAAAAATGATTGAGATGGTTGAGAAAACACTTGGACCTGGCCGCTGCATCCCGACTTCCCGTCCATCCTTTTTTTCCTTCTGTTCTCCGAACTGCGGCCGAATCCCATCGCGCCCGTCCTCTCGTCTCTTGTCTACTGGCAGAAAGCAGCGGATTTGTGCTGATGCAGGGATGACTGGAAATGTCAAGGGCTCTCTTATTGCCCTTTAATGTGTCTCCCCCCTGAATTGCAGCGCGAGATTTCCTCCTGCGGTAACTGTGAGTTCTTCTCACCGCCGAACCAACGCCGCAGCTCTGCGTTCCTCCGCGTTCGCTCCTTCCCCACCGTTAGAGCCATGTGATGCTTTAAAATACCCCTTCGCTGCCCCTTTCAAACCCTCTCCGCGTCTCCTTCGCGGACACAGTCTGGATGGCGGTGAGCACGGACAGACTTTTTTTGTGAAGCTGCCGTGTAAAGTTGCCACACGACCACCGTCGGGTGATTCTCACGCGAGGGGAGGACGCATCCGAGACGTTTCAGGATCAGCCGACGGTAAGCCCTCAAACTGCTGACTTCAACAACGGCTAACGGCCATTTTTTTGGTGTGAGTAGTTGCTGTTAATGATCAGACTGAAGTGACGTGTCTTCTAACTTCATGCTGAATGCCTCAACACCGTCGGTGGATCAGATGTTATGCGTCATGTCACAATTCAGGTTGGTTCGAGAGGAAATCGCTGCATTGGTCCTTTAAAAGAGATGCAGCAGTTCTGTGATAAAGTCAACGTCCATGATAAAATGAAAGACTACGACAAGGAAGCAGGACGTGAAATACAGTAGAGCAATTTACAGACACACATACAATACAGATGACAAATGAGTATGATAGTGATTTGGTGAATGCCAGTATCATAGAAAACGGACTATTGTCTCTTGGAAAACAACCATATTTCACATTTACTATCCGATTGTTTCCTAATTGCGAGCTGAAATGAAATGAATAAATAAATAAATAAATAAACTGCAGAAAAACGCTGAGCCAGCAGAGATCTTGGTTGTTTGATCCTATTATCCCCCCTCACCACCTCCCACCCCCTCCCTCTCTCTCTCTCTCACTGGGTGACAGAGGCAGCAGTAACAGCAGCAGATGCGGTGGAGAACAGCAATGGTGAAGTCAGCGAGAACCGCAGTGGAGCCGCACTGAGGCAGAGCAGCCAAGCAGCCCCTCGTATTTGGGGACGTTTCCAGCAAATTAAGGGGTGTGGGAAACTGAGGAGTGGAAAACGTACCCCAAACCTGACAGCCTGCGCAGTCAGACTGACCCGCATCCCGACGCAGCTTCTCCCCTCGCATCCCCTCGTCTTTCCAAAATGACCGTCGTCGCAGGAGATAACATGGACGAGACCTCGGCTGTCCCCGGCCACCCGCAGGACGCCTACCCCCCAGACCACAACGACCACGAGTGCTGCGAGAGGGTGGTCATAAACATAGCCGGCCTCAGGTTTGAGACACAGTTAAAGACTCTTTCCCAGTTTCCAGAGACGTTGCTGGGCAACCCCAAAAAGCGGATGCGGTACTTTGACCCTCTGAGAAACGAATATTTCTTTGACCGAAACCGCCCCAGTTTTGATGCCATCCTCTACTACTACCAGTCCGGGGGCCGACTGAGAAGACCGGTGAATGTCCCTTTGGATATGTTCTCAGAGGAAATCAAATTTTACGAGCTGGGAGTGGACGCCATGGAGCGGTTCCGTGAGGATGAGGGTTTCATCAGGGAGGAAGAGCGCCCCTTACCTGAGAAGGAATTCCAGCGTCAGATATGGCTCCTCTTTGAGCACCCAGAGAGCTCAGGCACTGCGAGAGGGATCGCCATCGTATCCGTAATGGTCATCCTGATTTCAATCGTCATATTTTGTTTAGAGACTTTACCCCAGCTGAAAGAAGACCCGATGGGTTACAGACAGACGATAGGGAACGTTACCGTGTATTACAAGCCAAATATCCTCACAGACCCCTTCTTCGTCATTGAGACCCTCTGTATAATCTGGTTCTCCTTTGAGTTGATAGTGCGATTCATGGCGTGTCCGAGCAAACCGGCCTTCTTCAAGAACATGATGAACATGATCGACATTGTGGCCATCATCCCTTACTTCATTACACTTGGCACAGAGCTTGCTGAAGACCCAGACAACGAGGGCGTGGGAGAGCAGGCAACATCTCTGGCAATTCTCAGGGTGATTCGTCTGGTCAGGGTGTTCAGGATCTTCAAGCTGTCGCGACACTCCAAAGGACTGCAGATTTTGGGGCAGACCCTCAAGGCCAGTATGCGGGAACTCGGACTGCTGATCTTCTTTCTGTTTATTGGAGTCATCTTGTTCTCCAGTGCTGTCTACTTCGCCGAGGCAGAGGAGCAAGAGTCCTACTTTCACAGCATCCCGGACGCCTTTTGGTGGGCTGTTGTGTCTATGACAACTGTGGGCTATGGGGACATGGTGCCGGTCACTATAGGAGGCAAGATTGTAGGATCTCTGTGTGCCATCGCTGGAGTGTTGACAATTGCGCTTCCGGTGCCTGTCATTGTGTCTAACTTCAACTACTTCTACCACAGAGAGACCGAGGGAGAGGAGCAGGCGCAGCTGCTCAATGTCAGCAACCCCAACATCCCCTCAGACACCAACTCCAGCCGCCGTAGTTCGTCCACCGTCAGCAAGTCCGAGTACATGGAGATTGATGGAGACATAAATAACAGCATCGACAATTTTAGGGAGGCCAACCTCAGAACTGGCAATTGCACTATAGCCAACCAGAACTGTGTAAACAAAAGGAAGCTGCTTACGGACGTTTAGACATAGGATTTCTACGGGGCTGCCACATGTGGAGTAGACCATCAGTTAGGAATGCTTCATTTACATCCCTAAAGCGCTCTACGGCACTAGGCCGACAACTATGCTCAACTTATATAGAAAGGAAAGAGATTAAAACAAAGCCGTTAGAGTACGTGATAGGTAGCTAGAATAATTAATTCCTTCCGATCCTACAAATATATCTACAAAAGAAAACAAAAGAGGATCACACATGTACACGGCCTCCTGGAGGATGCAGAGCACACGCTGTCGTTATCAGGTGACAGTGAGTAAAATCTTATGCATGGAGTACAGAATTCCGCAAGTTGCACAATGCACCAGTCGGGTCTGCAGAGAAACGCAAGCATCTGCAACCAAGTAGTAAATGCCAAAACGTCAGGTGACTCGTCTCCTCCACTCTCTCTTTTCTTCCTACCAAGGATCCACCACCATATTCAGCGAAGCACCTTATAGAAGGAAGACTGATCTCTCTCGTTTGGATGTAAACCGACGGTGATCTACTCACTCTCACGGACATCCGCAATGCTGCTGTTTTCCAGCAGATGCTGTAATTGTGATATCACCAAGTGATTCGATGCCCTTTAGATGCAACACAGCACAACGATAAAGCGAGCTTCACACACGCATGATTGGAGACTTTTCCATTTTTGCTGTCGGCCTGCATGAGACATATCTCACACGACGGAGAGGATGTTCTTTTCGGATACCTGCCTCCACCCTCCTCATATGTTTTCTCACCGAGTGCACTGGATGAGTTTTTAATTTGAAATGCTTATCATTTAGAACCATAGGAATTGAATGTTAAGTCTTAATGGAACACTACTTACATGAGATCATAGCATGTGAAAAAAAGAAAACTGCATTATGGTCTATCGACAAAGGTACTTTTGTATCCTGGTATATTTAATGCATGACATGAGTAATACAGCTTGTTGCAATTCAGGCGCTCTGCAGTGCCCTATTGTCAGGGAAACGACGGAACTCCGACCCCGTATGTTCCTGGATTGCTATCAATTATAAGGAAACCCACCTCGAGGATGTTTCAGATTTAAAAGTAGTCAAATAAATTAAATAATCTTTATCAAAATTGCATTTAATCATAATAAGCACCGATTACAGTATTAAACCAATAGTGCTGTGCATGGACGTTCTTCAAGAAAATTTAACTTATTATTAGTCATGCTTACATTTCCAAATCGGATTTGTAGAACATTACTGGTTTGGAACCCACTTTAAAGGAAATGTACCAAATTTTACGTTCTATTACAGAGAATTCTTCTGTCATTAGTTGCTAGTGCCTTTATCCCTCTCACCAACAGGACCAGTGAAAGTGCCTCTGAGTTCAATGGGATTTGGGAGGTTGAGCTGAGCTGATTGACCTTCTGTCTCACTCCTGACTCATTGTTGGTCATGATGATGACAAAGATCAGCAAAGTTAGAAAACGCAGGAGGAAAAAAAAAAAAAGAGGATCCATGACTCTCATGCACAACCTACTTTTCATGCTTACACGCACTTAATTATGCCCTTAAGCAGCAGCAACGTAATGTATTTTGCATGTTTACCAATCCAAATCAAAAGGGAATATCAATAATTTCTCAGCACATTTTCGTTTTATTGTATCCGCATTTGTTCGTGCACCATGCATCCTTCCAGGGTCTCTACCTCAGTGAGGTCACTGCAAACTTGCTGCAGAGCTGCAAGCTTCAGTGCAGGGCTTCCTATACCATAATGCAAAATGAAACCATAAGTCAAAAAAACTGCAGTCAAGCAATATCGAATGTGAGAGTCCCAAAGCATCCCCGTTATATAAGCACTTAGGATAAATAGTGTACCACAATCCTGCTCTGTATTTGTCTTCTTTTTGTTTTTAAACTTAAAGCTACGTGCAATCTGAATGTTCATGGCTCGACTCTCATTGAGGGATGAGATTGACTGTTTTTATACGTTCTTTTTCTTTTTAAATGATGGTGTTACTGTTTAAACAGACATTTGATACAGTTTTTAAAACTCATACCACAACCTGAGGGCATTATGATGCAGATGGAAGTGCAGCCCATCTTTTTGCACATGCACTTTTTTTTTGTTCATTATTCTTCTGTTGCTTGATTTTCTTGATTTTCTTGATTTATTTATTCATTTGCTAGTTGGATGTTTTTGCTATTCTTATTTTGCACTGAGCATGCTCGTTCATGGTGCACATTGTTCTGCACAGACTGACTGCAGATCGAACGACATGAAAATTGACACTCAGAATTGAGATAAATTGATCAAAATGATTGTGTGCTGTCTGCTGTTTTTTGTTACACTCACTGGTGACAAGGTCCTTGACAAAACGCTTGACTGCAGTCTTTATTTGAATGTCACAGTGCTGTGGTGCAAGCACAGTACTCGTGTTGTTGCTTTCACATTGGCATTAACTTAAGCAGGTCGTACGGAATTGTTTATTTCATTTTTTTTAGAACATTTCTTTTAGTCCCATTATTGTTGTTCCAAGCTGTTTTCTTTGTTTTTATTTGGAAATAATCTCTGTATCGTATCGCTGAAAATGTCTGCGTCAGACAAGGTAAATATTCAAGAACCTTGCTGGATGTCAGTTACTTCTTTGCAGAGCAAAATGATGCACATTAATGTCAGGGCTGTGTAGGGTCTCATGCAGAAGGTCAAATCTAACATGATAGTCTGTAGTGATAGAAGAAATTGTACATGTGCTGCAGAAATTAGGTTGTTTTAGTCATGAGCCCCCGTTCGACTGAGGCTTGTACCATGTCCTGCATGAAACAGCTCAGCCTGAGAGGAACAAAAAAAAAAAAAACACCCCACAAAATATTGACTCCTCACATGACCAGTGCTGTGAGGGCATGTAAGGATGGTGCTATGCATCCAGTTACCCAACAGGAACACGCATTCTGAACAGCAATAGAGTAACAGATAATCTGTTTTAGAGGCTTTTTGTATTAAAAAAAAGAAAACAAAAACAAATTTCAACTTGAAAACGGTGAACGGCGATCATTCGACAGACGTTGACATCCAGGACGTTTACACTTCTCCTGAGTTTTGGGATATTGTGAGATCAGCTGAGCCGAAGCGTAGAGGTCCGAAAGCTGTCATCACGCTTTGTTGGAAGAAAGACATATAATTGAAAATACAGGCTTTGTAATCGTGGCAGTCTCCGATAAGCACCAAGGTCTGGAGTTGTTTTCTAGAGGAACAGGAGCTGCAGAAGGAGG
>JBBMJM010000020.1:1025232-1038020 GCA_037832705.1 Centriscus cristatus | reverse complement strand
TGTCGCAGGTCTCGTTCATCTCATCACTTTTGCTTCGTTCGGTTGCTCGCGATCCCTTTGTAAGAATGGATCAGCATAACAGACAAATGGTTAAACCGATCAATTTCTGTCAAAAGGGGCTGTTTTTAGGAAACGTCTCTGCAGCATTTTTCCTGGTGATTCACTCAAGCAGAGAAGCAGAGAGGATCCCTGTCTGTTTTTTTTTTTTTTGTACCAGGCTAGAGGCTATTCTTGCTATGTTGGGCAGGCATGCATCATCACAGAGGTGCCTCCATTCTGCAGTGTCTGTCTGTGTGTGTGTGTATTGGTCCGAGAACACTCAGTAAAGCCCTCCCTCCTCCTCCTCCTCCTCCTCCTCCTCCTCCTCCGTGTTGGTGCTGACTCATTGTCACAGCTACTGAATTTGCTGTCTGCATAATGCACACACAACTTCCTCTGTCGGTGCCTCTTCAGCACCCGGAGCCTGAAAGCAGAGGGGCAGCGCTCATCTCAGGGGCTGAACAGCAGGTGCCTGTGTCCCCAGCGTCCGCTTATCACCAGCAGATGTTGGATTCCAGTCGTGAACCTGCGTTCAGTCGCACACAAAGAGCTCTGGTGGATGTGAATTTATCAGTGAGGTACAAATGTGGAATAACAACACCCCCGAATAAGTATCGTTCTCAGAATTTTTTTTTTTTTTAAATGCTGCAGGTATCTGCAGCTTTACTGTTGAGAGACAAACAACTAAAAATAAATCTGCTCCAAACTTCCACATGCAGGCTCATCAAGCTTGTGTTGATACAATGAAGATTTAAGAACATCTCAAAGCTCGACTGGCCGTGTCATTCTAGTAACCTTGTGTGCTTGACTGAAGTTTGACTGCAGAGCTTCATCACTGACAGACAAAAAAAGTTCTGCCCCCTAATGGAAGACATTGAAACTACAAACATGGCAGCTTTCTGGTGACCTTCCAGAGACTGGAGTTCTACATCCAGTGTGGTCTTTAGTTCTGACCGGATTATTTATTCATAAGTGAGCATGTGCGAACACAGCAGACAACCACCAGACTGAGTTTTCAGTTTTATTTAAGGTTCATTTTTTCCAGACCTGCAGAGGACAGTTCACTTCCTTAAAGAGCCTTGACTTGTTTGTTTTGTTTCTTTTTCACGCAACATCATGTTAAAACCCATTGTATGACTATGTTGGTTTCTCCTGGATGACTTTGTTCATGTCATGTTTGAGAATACTGTTTTGTAGGAGAACAGAAGGGGGGTGGGGTGGGGGTGGGAGGGAGAGAGAAAGACAGAGCAAACACGGATCAGAAATTAAGACTTCAAAAAAGAAAAAGGCAGTGGTCGGAGAGGTCAATCTCAAGTCCCAAAGGCCGAGCACTCCTTACATCTCTACTACAGTACTTGGTGTGGTATTGCAGCACCTTCCTTTGTGACACCCCCACCCACCCCCCAGTTGCCAAAGTCACATACAATATTGCATATTTTTCAGCAATCATCGACACCGGACCCCTCTGCAATCACCCCAGTTCCTTTCTCTGATCAGTCTATTAAGGCCTCGTTTAAGCCCTAATTGGGTCGACGAGGGGACGTGTGGCCCCGTCGTCGACCTTGTTAGTACGAAAGACAAATAAATCCTCTTACTTCTAGTCGCGCTCTCTACTCGGTGGCGGTCCGCGTTAGGGCTAGCTACTGTCGGTGCCACACAGTGGCACTGTGAGTACACGTCTAACCCCGGTGCTTCGGATGAGTGCCGCCCCCTCCCACAGCCCCGGCTCCCTGCAGTTAGGCAGTGCTCCACCCTCTGATACAGAGGTTCAGCAGAATTTCCCCTCCAGCAGAATGGGCCGTGGGAGCCCCCTCCCCACTGAAGGGAACGTGGGCCAAGTGGCCTTTGAAGCAGGCCATTTGTGTCCCTACCTAACAGGGAGCCCATGCATAGCCTGTGCCACCGCCAGTCATTCTCGGCCCCCGTTTGAGACCCCTGCTAAGTGCTACCTGCCTCCATCTCACCTGACTCAGTCACAACAACCAGGGGCCTCACGGCACGACTTCTGTCTGTTCACAGTCTCCTGAGCGGGGAGGGGTGGGGGGGGTGGGGGTGAGGGACTTTGGGGCAAAGCTTCAGGAGCAGATTCACAGCTTGCTTTATTCCTCAAAAACTGGTCGTGGCTTTGACTTTCGAAACACAACTGCTGTTCATGCGTACACGTTAATTTAAAGACTTCACTTCAGCTACACTGGTTCTTCTTCAGGTTTTGGAGTCGACGCTCGGTGCCGTACGTTTTCTTGTGCTCTCCTTTAAAGGTGAGCTCGGCGACTCCCCAAACGTCTCCGTGTTATGCTCAGAACTAGTTCTAGACAGTGGTGATGGCTCCAGACAAAGGGTACTGATAACTCGTGTGCCACAAACAAAAACAAAGTGGCCTTCAACGTCGACACAAAGGAAGAGAAGAGAAAAAGAAGAAAGCAGGTTTGTTACTTTGTTAATTATCTTTCATACTCTGCAGATTGGTGTGTATTATGCTGGGGGGGGGGGTACAGGATGAGTGGGTTTAAAGGGGTGCTGGGTAGATGGATGGGTGTCTGCTGTAGTCTGTATTCAGTGGCGGTCCACAGCGGCACTCTGTAGCAGCTCTGTGGTGGGCTGTCCCGGTGGTCTGAAGGCGGTCTGGAAGCCTGGGGGAGGCGAGTGGAACTGGCTGGCGGGGTTGGCTGTGGCGGGGGGCAGGTAGGGAGCCCAGCCGCCGGCGGCTCTGTGATGGAGGGGGAGGTGGGCATCGAGGAGGCCACTGTGTAGGGGCTGGGGCGTGGGCACCACTGAGCTGGCTGGACCGTCCATCTCTGTGAGGGTCTGCAGGGACTTGAGCCAGTGTGGTGGGTTGTCATCCTGGAGACAGTCTAAACTGTTGCCTGCGGAGGCCGGGATGCCTGAGGGGACACGGTGGCAACGACAGGTCACAGACTGTACAAGGGGGGACAAAGGTTGGCAACAACAACGAGTAGGGGAGCTGCACCGCTACAGGAAGTCATTTGTCTCGTCATCAGTGGAACTGGACAAAAAGCGTCATTGCTAATGACACTACACATTAATTTAATTCTTTCATCTTCTCCCGCTCGCTCCGGTTACGAGTCGCGTTTTTTCAACTCCAATCAAAGGCCACATGAAGGGCAGACAACCATCCCTATGGGCACCCACCGACAATTTAGAGTGACCAATTAACCCCAGCATGCTTGTGGAGGTGGGAGGAAGCCGGAGTACATGGAGAGAACCCACCCAGGCACAGGGACAGCATGCAAACGACGCACAGACAGAACCCAAGTCAGGTGACAGTACGACAGCCAAACTACCTGTGATGATTGCAGGGTCCATCCAGCTGGCTGTGCTGTCCCAGCTAAGGCTGTGTGAGATGCCTGCTGGCCCCCCAATGTGGTTAACGCTGTTGGAAGATGAGGAGGATGAGGAGCAAGAGGAGTTTGGAAGGCCCCCGAAGTTGATATTAATGTTGGGTAGGAGTGCTCTGAGGCCATCTTGCCACTCTTTCACATTTAAGCCATCTATAGAACCACTGTTTTCTGCAGGGGGAGAGGAGCACAACACATCAGTCAGGGGTCTTGATCACACACTAGTGGTGAGCTGAAGAACTGCATCTGCCGGTGTTAAAAGACAGCGAGGCTGATTTAAACCGGCGCTGGTGCGTATCACAGAACTCAGTCACCATCAAAAGTAGCATTACGTAACACACCGGATCGCGTACACTGGAGCGAACAAACAAACAAACAAACGTGTCCTGTACCTGAGATGGGGATTCCTCCCAGCCCCGTGTTGTGCTGAGGGGGCAGATTCAGGTCCAGGAAATTACTGTGTGAGGCAGCACTGGCTGAGTGGTTCAAGTGTGTGAAGTTATTTCGTGTCGGGACGTTCATCCAGGAGTGTCTGGCAGCTGGCTGCTGCTGACCGGCCTGGCTGTTCTGACCGCCGGGGAAACTGAAGGAGCTGTAGATGGCTCTGTGGTGGAGCTGGGGAAGGCGTGGCAGGCCGCTGGAGAAGTGATGCGAGGCGCCAGGGTTTGCGTGAGGTGGCAAGCCAGGACCGTGATTGCTCCCCTGGGGGAAGGGCCCCGGGGAAGAGGGGGTCTGGTCCTGCACCGACAGCTCTTTTTCGATCAGGTCGGCCAGGGCTTTGCGGGTGACGTCGAAAGGATCAAAGCCCAAGTCGTCGTCCTGCTGTTTACTGGACGAGCCGAAGCCAAAGGCCGCCTGCCAGTCTGTGGAGGACGACACTGGTATTGTGTCTGTGAACAGGTGACATAGACAAGAGTTACTGAATATTAAGTGTCTGACTTTCAGGAAAGTTACAGTAACAACAGAATCACTGGACTTCATTCACAGAACATTAGCGTTTTCTATTAAACTTAATTGTAACGTATTTATTGCACAAAAGGAAAAATATGTTTTCACTGTACAATGGACAAAAGTGTTTATCATTACAATACCACAATCACAAGACGTGTTAGTTTTAAATTCAACCTGCTGTTAAATACATTCATTTTTATTAGATTAACATCTGATTAAAACCAACTTGATGCTCCACTTAACTTCTAGCAAAACAGACAAACAAAAAAAACAGTGACAAACGTGTTACCTGATGTGAAGAGGCTCTGCGGTTCAGGGGTCATGGGCCAATCTGAATTACCCCGTGGGGAGCTGGGGAAGGGAGGCAGGCCAGCAGGGAGCGGGTTAGGATGTCTGAAGTTACTGTTGTCTGAAAAGAGTGACTGAGACTCGGCTGCTGCACCCTCAAAGGGTGAACGAGCAGTGAGGTCTGCCACACTGATGGGCACCACCAGGCTGGGTTTGGTCAAACCCGGGGGAGGGGAGGGGGAGTCACTTGTGGGTATCTGAGAAGAGAGGACAGAGGAAGATGCAACGTGTTTGTAAGGACTTCTTTGACTTCAGTGTCGACACATCACAGCTCACAGGGGTTTTACCTGTTGTAAAGTCTCTCCGTTCACCATACTGATGGACTCTGAAGGCTTGTCACTGGGACTGCAGGGCAAACATGGCAGTTTACAGCTAAAACAGCTAATTACATATCATGTATAATGGACTTTGCCCAGTGGTCCGTCCTACCTGTTACTGTCACAGTTGGAGGAAAAGGGGGAGAGGGCAGAACGCTGGCCAGGACCCAGCTCTGAATCTAGCCCATCTGAAGTAAGAACTTCTTGGTCTAGATAGTCTAGCAGCGGAGGAGACTTGCGGTCCTCTGAAAGCCCGTTGGCCAGTTTGCTGTGCCCTGACAGCGTTGGCCACCCATCCTTCCCATTGCTATTGTTGGTTCTGACACAAAACAGGAGCAGGATTTAGCGGCGAGCTGTCAGTAAGTTGCAGTATGATACTAACAAGCAAAGAGGGTGGAGGATTTCTTTCGAATAAATTCAAACACTGACCTCTGTGTTAAGTTTGATTTACTCTTTGACTTCTCTGTTCCACAGGCTGGAGGTTGTAGAAAGCTAGGATTAATTTTATAGAGGTCTTGGAGGAGTTTCTGCTCGTATTCTTGATGTTTTCCCGCCTAGAAACAAATCAGACAACGTCAATCCTAGTTCATACACGCAATAAAAATACATATTTAATCATTCATATTACCTGCATCTCCTCTTTTGTAAAACTAGCTGCTTCATCTCCCAACTCATGTAGATACATACAATCAGGTTTAGGACACTGCATACTTTTGAGGAAGTAACTGCAGTACTTTGTTGTGCCTAAAGAAGCCTGCGAGTGAAAAAAGAAAACTGAAGACCAGCGATACCAAGCAGCTTTTACAAAACACATCTTAGCATTTAAAGCACAAAAACAACTGTTTGGGCTTCGTTCTAACCTTGAGTGTTCTGCCGTCAACAACCACGTTGTTCACACACTGTATTGCTCTTAGAGCATCTTCAGAGCGGATGTAAGTGACATATGCGCTGGCACTGGGCCCCTGAAACGCATGAAAATCAAAGTTAAGCATCCACAGGAGAACAGAGAGCTGTGTAAAGCTGTTTAAGCTTCCCACGATGCCACGTTATTTTCCAGTAATTATTGTGTTTAATTGGTAAAACTGACATTGCGATGAGTTTAAATGCATACAAAGTTACAATGGACACTGATGTTGATATTGATGGTGTTTTGTGGTTCTGAATTGATTCATCAACTCTTTGATTTGACCTCTCACCTGTGAACCTGCATAAGATGTGCTATTGTTGATGACAACTTTATGGATTTTCCCAAACCTCCCAAAATACTCTGGTCGTTTGAGGACCTGTAGGTGCAATAGAAACACTTTTTGAACACTTATCGGTGGTGACAGAAGGTGCAGAAGGTGACACCGACCACTTAAACCATCTGTGAATCATCTTAATCTGTGAACATCATTCTATTTGACACAGAAACAGACTGAGTCACAATGCTTGTTGGTAGTGGCACCGAACTCACCTCGGGGTCGGCAAGTCGCTGTGAAAGTCCCACCACAAACACCAGGTTTCTCTGGACCACTCGGACACTCGCCAGATGCTTGCGGTTTTCTGTCACCTTCTGCTTCTTTTCATTCTGTTTCTGCTTCTTTTCATTTTTTATCCTCTGGATCTCCTCCTGTGACAGAGGCTTGTACACAGCTGGGTCCTCTGGATATGGCTAGAAACAAGAAAAAAATGTAAGACTTAAAAAAATCTGTTAAAATACAGGTGGTATAACTTAGACGAAAATATTCTACTTCTTTCTGCCAAGAAGATGATGGAGGACGTTTGCTGTCAAAAGGCTGATGCAACATCACTAGACAGACTACTAACATGATTAAATATGATTAAATGATATTGGAAATGACCACACAATTTCAGGAACTATTCATTTCACCTCTGAATTTACATTGGAATTGCCAACATTATTCTCAGTGTTTAATTTAAAGACCCCCCAATGCGGTTACAACAGAAGAGTCACAGGGTTTCTGAGGTGTTTCTCTGGAACACCGCCACCCACATTTCCTCACCTTTCTGCAGGCAGGGCAAAGGCCGTTCTCATCTGTACGGATGCGATGCCAACAGAAGCGGCAGATCTGGTATCCACAGGTGCAGGGGAAGAAGTTGACGTCATCAATTTCCAGTGGCTCCATGCACAGGGGGCACTCCATTGGGTCGTCCTTCATTTCAGGGCTGTGGGACATCCTATGGCGCAGTGAGGGTGGGTGTTGAAGAGCACAGAGCTACGAAAACATACAAGGGGTTGTGTATGAGAGCTGCTCACAACCATACAGATATTCATACATCTGACATATACCCTAACTGAATATTGCAAAATACAATTTATTTTTAAATTGTCTTGCAGTATTTTTGATTCAGCATCATGGTATTAATGTCCACTATGAGGGTAAACTGACTATCCTCAAAATCAGACTGTTGGGATAGGGAAGATCCAATTCAATCGGTCCCCATCTAGAAAATTGTGGTGGGTGGCAAAGTGCATCCCACATGAGTCAACTCCTCTCACACAGCTTGAGCAAAAAAACAGAATGATTAACAATAAGAAATGAATTGGCCGTAGCGTTGCTATTAGCCTTAGAACTAGGAAGTTGAAACATTAGTAGTCTGCAGAGCCATGATGGGACTAAACAACTGAAAACACAAAACTCATTTGCCAACTGACAATGCTCATTAGACTAACAGAATTATGCAACAACCTCGCAATAAAATCCCCCATCATGAGCATTTCAATTTTCATTTGGAGGAGGGGGACGTTGCTGTAATATTAAGTTGTTGAATGGTACATGGTTTTGTCTGAATTTGTGCTGACAGCTTACAACCTCCACAAACTAAAATGGAAATGAATCAGTATCTCTGACAAGCACATTCAATTACGACAATCATACAACATACCGTATGTTACACAAGCTTACGACGAGACTTTGATCGAAGAGTGCATTTGACTCATTGTCAAACTGCATCTGAGTAATTCTGATGTTGTTTTCATGTAGCCAGACGTTCTTTGAAGAGACAGTATGACAAATTGATCAAATCCAACGGAGTAAAGATGAAGTAATACCAGTGCAATCCCAGCATTTCTGACACTCGGCGATAGTCCGCTCATACATCACGCTATGAGAAACACTCTATAGGTTTGACAGACTTACAGTTACGAGTACTAACTGTAACACGACGTAACAATATGTTACCAAGCCAGGTGTGTAACTTCAGCTGATGTCTTCAGGGTCGAGCATTATGACAGATGTCGTTTCACTGCCATTCGGCTACGCTAACAGTAGCCGCGAATCGGGTAAAAGAAGCCGGTTAACGTCCATGTACCCAGTCGCAGCTCTGCATTCTTGTCATCAAAACTAAAAACGCAAAGTGCCGTATGGATGGAACATCCGCATTACACGCTTTCCAAAACGAATGACACAAGGTTGCATTTTTCCTGCAGACTAACTGACAGCTTGCTTGATGATCACCATTAGCATCGCCGTGGCTAGCATGCTACATTATTACAATCAATATGTACGAGGTTTTGGAGCCAAGCTTACGACGCGGCCTACACAAGCTAACGCCGACTAGAGTCAAGTTGCTCAAAGTAAAAGACTGACATTACCCTCACGATGTGAAGATTATGCGGACAACAATCTGCTACGATGGCACTTTACAGGCAGTCCACGAAACCGTATTACACAAAACTGTCTTTAATTTATTGAGGGAGACTGAATGCTAGCTCGCTCAACTAGCAACTTGGCTTACGTTAGCGTTACTTACCCTGTCCGTATTTAGCTTAGGATTCCACTCCAAGAGAGTCACACCAAATTGGGCGGGGACTGCAAGCCAATGTATCTGAAATGTCAAAATTTATAAGACCAGTCACTTGAGATAACAGTAGTAGTGTTGTTATATAATAATTAAAAGGCTATAACGGTGTGTTGCCCCTTTCTTTTCTTGGTATTGTGGAGACAATTTACGCTCAAACCACCATCTTAGCTAGCATTAAAATAGGGAGGAGGGAGTGGGGCAAGTACTCACTGCGACTGAGTCTGCGCAGAAGGACGGGGGTTTGTGGGAGATGGAGTGATACTCTCTTTCAATTTCCCAATAAGTAAAATGTAGTATTGAAAAACAGCACCGGCATAATGATCAACAATAGGTGTGTACACAGTGTATTTTGAGTTTATTTCCTTATGTGCTCTGCATTCATAGGACAATGATGATCATCGTATTCTTGTTCAGACCCTCATTAATATATTCAAGTGTAGTCAGCAAATATCTGTATCTAATACTGTATTGCAGTCCAACTTTACATATTAATACTTGCACTTAGGTATTTCAAATTGTATATTCTGTCTGTCTATCTATCTACTGCGATAAAATGTTGCTATGTCTTTATGATAAGTAACCACCATCAATTGATATTTCAGTAACAGAGAGTCACACAAAATGTACATTTACATTTTCAGTGATTTCATGATTACCGTCATTTTTCAACGATCCAATCACAATCCTTAACAATTAAAGTTACAAAATACAAAAATATTAAACAAACAAATATCTAAAATGACAATTCCTCGCACATTCACCTAGGATGTTTCACACACACATAAAAGTATGTTCAGTTAATCCACACCAAGGTCGGTTTGGGCCACTTCTGATCCAGGATCTTACTGGGATCCACAGAGTCTAAGGTAAGCATGGGGGCGATGGGGTGTGGTGAGGCCAGCGATAAACGTGCAGCCAACAGCCCCATTCGAACACAGGTGTCTGTATCTCTGCCCTGGACGATGCCTGTCAGCATGGCACCTGCAAGACTGAAGACAGAGTCAGGATGAGTGTCTTCTGTTTGAGTAGGATAAGAAGAGAGAGAGAGAGAGAGAGAGAGAGAGAGAGAGAGAGAGAGAGAGAGAGAGAGAGAGAGAGAGAGAAAAGAGGTCAAGTGAAATTAAAGGAGAAAAGAACTGCAGCAGGAATTTGAAAAGAATCTACAGTAATTAGAATGGGATGGGGAAAGTAGGTTGGATTGGTTTTTAATACCTATCTCCCGCTCCTGAGACGTTCATTGTCTCCTCTGCAGTGACAGTAAGCGCTGGATAGTGGAGAGCACAAAGCCTCCTCTTCTGCACACACACATATGCACACATGCAAATGAACGTCACACAGTAGCATCACTGTTGTCATATCTCCACCAGTGCCACATTAGACAGTTCTTGCCTTCTTCTGTTGTCTTGGCTTCAGGTTGACCGAGCCTGCATCATGCTCTCCGCAGACCAACACCCCATTGGTCCCCAGGGTCACCACCAGACAGTGAAGATGCTCCAGAAGAGGGCGTGAGAGAGCCACAGCAACGTTCAACACATCATCGAGGGTGCTGGGCAGCTCTGACACCCCATGACACAGAACTTCCTCATTAAGTATCACAGTGTGTTATATTAGTCCACGCACTATTAAAGAATGAGTAATGTCCACCTTCAGGTGTTTGGATGCCCAGTGTTTTGTTCATGGTGCACAGTTCCACCAGGTTTGGGGATGAATATGACAGTGACTTCCAGGCATCTGACAAGAAAGGCTTACAAGCCTTTTCCGAATCTGTTGGCTCATACCAAACTGTAACACACATTGATGGTGTTGCATCAAAATCAGAAGAAACTGTTGGTGACATTTACACGTAGCGACCATCTCTTACTATTGATGTTGTGCTTTTTTGCAATTGAACAAACGTAGCTGATGGTGGAGACTGGGATGTTTCCATCAAGGCACACAAGTGTGGCTGATGAAAGCTGCTTCTCAAACTGTGACACCTGTAAGAAAATATTCAAAGAGAGGGAGCCTAAGCCAATCTGTAGGATGTTCATTAAAACAAGTGTACGAACAGGTATATGAATCAGAGTTTAAGGGCAATTGCATCCTAAACAGTCATGTGGTCAGAACTTTAAAAAAAAGTAATAATAAGAATCATGCAACAGGCAATCTTAAAATGGAATGTAATAGTGCATCTGGTTTTGAATATGATACCGAAATGTTGAGTCTGGGCCAGCGTCTGTCAATACCTGTGTCAAAGGAACTTACATAATCTGCTGTTATTTGCTGATGAATGTCCATGTCACCCAGTCCGAGACTCAGCTCTCCGTTTTCAGTGATGATGGCACAGTAAGTGGCTGTGTTGTGGTTTTCTAACCTCGCCACGCCACTGGTGTTCTGAAGGAGATCAGAAATGGACATAAGCATATTTAGGCTGCTGAACTCGTGGTTGAGCAAACCGTCCTTACATACCATATGCTTACAGTAGTTAAACACCGAGTCACTGTGTGAATCCGCACCAGTCGCAGAGATGAACATGGGTCTTTGGCCCAAACGACTCAGCGAGTCTTAAGAGAATCACACACATGAAGATAAGACACTCGGATTTCACCTGCTGATGGCAAAACATCCTTAATCCGACCAAAACCCACCAGCGATGTTCCGTCCTACTCCACCAAATGACTGACAGACACTTCCTGGGTTAGTTTGCCCAAACTCAAAGAGACAACAGTTTGGTTATAAGTCAAGAGGTGATCTAAAGGGAGTATTCTGGAAAAAAAGTATTTCAACTTACTAGCAGTGTTTCTGTTTTTCCTTTTGCAATAAAATCCACATTTATTCCACCTATGACAACCTACAACAGAAGAGCATCAAATCTTTGTTTTTGTTTTTTCTTTCCAACAATGAGATTCAAACTTAATTAACACTCACAAATCAAATGAATACTCACAATATCACATCCAGACGTTCCTTTATGATGACTTGTGCATCTGAGCTGGCGTTTATTCATCTGTTCTGAGAGTGCACAGGCTATCTGACTGCTAACTTTAGCATTGTTATGGATGAGAGCGATATCTGTGAGCAAACGAGGTTCAGGACTTCATGGTAAATATCCGGTAGGTCAAAGGTCATTCCATCAACGGTTTTAAAGAGGCCAGCGGTTTGTAACGTCAGTGCTATAACATTTAGGATCATGCTGTACAACATCTCAGCGATCCATTTTTCAGAAGGATACTGGCCTGAAGGGACTTTCCATTAGTCAGTCTATTGACCTGCTGAAGAATGAATGGCGTCACGTCTCTTCCTGTGATGCCTGTGGCACTGAATAAAACAAATGTTCACAAAATCTGAGAAAAAAGATTTCAGTACAACAAAGAATTTCCATACCTTGCCTCTTCCAGTGCCGTCTGTATTGCTTCCTCAACCTGCTGGCCTGAAGCTGAGTGTTCCTCTGGAATGGGAACAGCTAACAGGACACCACTTTGGAGACCCAGCGACAGACTACTCGCTGAAGAAGCAAATAGGAACATTTCCACTGGGTATAGACACAAATTTGTAGAGACTTGACATGAAAACATGGACATACCAATGAGTTCAGCAGCCTCCTCGGGGTTACGGATGTGGTACGGTGAAGTGAATCCGCTATGTGGAGAGAAGAAAGCTGGGAAACTCTTTGATGGTCCATAAGTAGCGACACAGACACCCTGAGTCTCCTGACAACAAAACACATAGCAGAGACAACTCATGATGAAAGCCACATATGACACTCTGGGGTGATTAATTTAAGACCATCCACCGGTATTTGGCTTGTGAATGCAACAACAATGTGCTTACAAGAACCTCCAGTGTCCGACCGATATCCAGGATGGATTTGACCCCAGCAGAAACCACCGCAATGGGAGTCCTGCCCAGCTCTGTCAGATCTGCACTGATATCCAGACCTGAAGAAATGATCATTTACAATGTGGATAATTAACACATTTGTCCCAACACC
>JBBMJM010000020.1:937839-957979 GCA_037832705.1 Centriscus cristatus | reverse complement strand
GTTCTGTCCTGGAAGTCGACGGGTCAACAGGTCACGTCAGTCTGACGGTGTTTTTCAATCATAAGCTCGTCTCTATAGGGACAGGACAAAGCAGCCTGTTGAGGTGGCACTTTGACCCCTGGGCTGACCACTGAAGATGAGACTTTACGAGGGAGGGGCCATTACAGCCAGCCAGATAAAGAGGTGGGATGTGCTTGTCCTGTGTGTTTGGGGACTTCCTGCAGCTTGAGCCGTCTATGAGGGGGAGAGCAACAGCAATTTACCCTGACAATCAACCCCAATGTGTCCCCCCCCCACCCCCACCCCCAACCATAAATTATGCACATTTTCATGCTGCTATTACCCCTAATCCAGCTCCCTAGGGACCGGGGTGTAGTGAGTCATCACCCTTCACCATAATGATGACCCATAACACACCTCGAACAGCCTATTCAGGCCAATGGCCGCAGTAAAGACATTACAGTTGACCCATACATTGGCCAAACAAACGGCCTGCGAAGCCCGTCGCCCCCTTGTTTGTTCTATGTGTGCGGTTTAACATGAGAGGCTGGTTGGGGTGAGACAGAGAGGAGAAAGAAAAGAGGAAAAAAAAAAAAACATGGGGCGAAATCACTGGCTCCAAGTCCTGCCTGAGTGTGTGGAGAAGGTTTGTTAAAGGATTCAGCAGTGGTGGGCTCCAAACTGATCTGTCAGGGGCCGCTGGGTAGAAAGTCGGCCTCAGACAACGGAAGTCAAACTGTTTTCTGTCACACAGGGGTCTTTTTTTAAATACTACTTGGTGCTGTCATACGTAAACATGCATTAGCATATTAGCATTTAGCATATTAGCATTTATCTGGGATGTAGTTTGAATCGGGTCAGAGCTGTTTTCGTTCTCCGTCGGGAGGATAAATCTCTGTCCTCGTGCATTTGGAATCATGAAAAAAAAAAAAAACCCAAAGTTTACCTGCTCAGGCCGTAGTCCAGGTGGTACCCAGGCATACTCCTCCAGTGCGCAGCCGGAATCATCATCAGAGGTAGAACTCCGTTGGAAGCCCGATGTCAGCTTACTAACTTTGGGCTCCATCATGAAGCCTCGCTGATGTGCTCCACCCTGAGAGCCCGCCGCCGACAATGGAGCACTCGCCACGCTCATCAGACTCTCTTTACTAGACAAAGAGAACGGAGAGGAGAGAGAGAGAGAGAGAGAGAGAGAGACAGGAAGGGAAACAAACAAGATGGAAATAGAAAAGAGATGTCGGTTAGCGACAGAATGCTGACGTCATCCGTCACCTCGGTCTCTGTCAGTGTCATTCCAGTGTGAACCACCAGCTGAATCACACCACCTCTTTCTGTCTCACGACGGCTCCAGAGCTCCTCAAAAGCAGATTATTATGGTAAGAAAAAGACTTTTCTTAGGTTACATCTTGTGATGTGTCCACGACACAGAGACGCTTACGACGACATCTCCACCCTTTCACTACTTCTGCGGTGACAGTTAAACATGCATCCTCTGCCTGTGGCTTTCGGAGCTATAAAGACCATTAGGAAATTCCCCAAACTTCATGGCGTGAGCTCGTCGTAGGGATGAGCAGCTGCTCGTAAATACTCACAAAACAGTATAATTTATACATACGCTCTTTTTGCACAGAGCTCCGTGACCGTTCACATGCTCTCATTAGCAAGAATGACACCGTGCTAGATGTTGACTAAGGTTTCGACTTCTCTTTGAAGCTCAGCTCAGAGTGAGTCATCAATTTTGAGGTGCAACGGTGCCATACAATGACCTAAGGGAGGCCACCACATGGGGCCTGATGCTGTCTTCATCATTTGGGCCGGAGGTCTGTGTAAACACCGGCCTGGCAACCGGAATGTCCACAGGCCTGCTTCCTCCCTTCATCTCCCATCTTTCTTTGGACTGCTTGTTTTCCAACCTGCTGTACCGATCATCCTTTCATCTTGTAGACGGACGCCACAATAGTTGACAGGTGAGGTCGTAGGACGGAGGGAGAATGGATGGACAGGGGTGACTGATGCTCAGCGGGCCCAGTGAGGCCAGAAGATAAAGGACCGTCATGATATTTACTGTGGTTCCAGAATAGGACACATATGAATGAGACACAAAGCAGCTGTGGACCTACACTTTGATTTTAATCAACTAAGATTGTTGGGTCAAGTTTTGGTTTTTTTTTGTGAAGTGAAGTGAAGCAAAAGCGTCCAGTCAGAATTGAATTGAGTTGAATTGAATTGAATTGAATTGAATTGAATTGAATTGAATTGAATTGAATTGAATTGAATTGAATTGAATTGAATTGAGTCAACATCCAACGACGTTATTTTCTGACAAAGCCCACATGTAGATGTGAATGTGTGTCCAGTTGTGGTCATTTCTCACCGGCCGAGGGCTCTAGCTGAGATCAAATGGGAGTCAAGCCTGCAGTGTCCAGCAGCCTGGCCCTTACACTACCTCCTACCGAGCCTCTACCCCCTATGGCCGGCGAGGGCACCGGGGGCCACGGAGAGACAGCTGAGAAAACCAGACACACTCGAGTGCGGCCTTTGAACACAGGCGTGACAGTAAAAAGGCCTGAAAATCTGTGCTCTCTCCTGGGATGACACGGATGCCAGGCTGCTCCTGAGCGTGTGCGTCCATAAAGAGAGAATGCACACGTTTACGCTGAGGCCTTAGTGTGTGTAGACGTAAACAGGTTAACATCGTCCAGCACCCGAAACAAAGAACTCTTTTTCACCACTCATGTCACATTAGTAGAGGTCGCTACAGGGGTTTGAAACTAGTCATAGACGCCACCCGATGATGACACCGTCCTGCCCAGGTAAAGGCCGTCAGAGCTGAGCACTATAGACAGTAACGGCAGTAGATTTGTGATGTTTGTGGGAAATACACTGGACCACGAAGTGTCACGTCAGGCACATTGGCTGATGTCCCGTTAATCGCCTCTGATGTCCTGGACAATAGGGCCTTTGAGAAGGAATCCACTCAAGGCTTGTTCCATCAAGAACTTGTTTATCTCACTTTCAGGCTTGTCTTTCTCCTGAAGATGCGCTGTGTTATCTCATACATGACAGTTAAAGCCCTCAAAGCCTGATAACCTGTTGTCAGATGAGAGGGAAGGGGTGAGACATGGAACAATCTCTTGTTCTGTTCTCTTCTATTGACTTGCAAATGAGACCAAAATAACCTGCGAAAAATGTGGCCTTGTTTGAGAGCAGCTTGGGTTTCACGTGGGAGATAGCTAACTATAGGCAGGTTCAGTCAGGAGCCGAGGGACTCAGACTTCACAGCCGCCCATTTTTATCAGGTCGCTCTTGCGCAACATTTGTGCGAAAGATGTTTGCTTACACATTTGCCAAGTCTCCACAAGGATGTCTCATCCAGCCAAGACCTGAATCACAGGAATGTCAGGCTGGAACTTCAGCCAGACATGCAAAGAGGCAAAGCCCCTTTCTCATACGACCACATCTGCTTCCATGCTAATTTCTCCTTTAGATCTCATGCAGCGCATTTCCTCCAACTTCGCCGAGTGGGCTTTTTTTTTTTTTCTTTTGACAGACAGAAGTCAACTAACTTAGCCGTGCTTGTTCTGACTACTCCCCAACTCACTGACTCATCACATGTGTTGGCCTTCAAAAATGCTCTCCTAACAAGGGGCCTATGTTTTGTGACATTAGTTTTGAACCCCCACTGCCCTGCCCTCCTCCCACACTAGCCAGACCCCTGCAGTCCTGAATGTTTAACAGCCCCTAACTCCTTTGTAAAGGTGCTTGTTAACATGGCTTTGGGAGCTCCAGGCCTGCATATCTGATCTGCCCACAGTGGGTGAGATAGTGGTAGGGGGTTCAACCAGACTGAGACTGACATGGATGAAAATGTAAATGTGTATTGAGTCCAGTCCTCAGTTGAGGAAGGTGAAAGAGGGTCACTCATACACACAGTCACCTAGAAGCATTTTAAGTGAATGAAGATTTTCAAAACATCCCATTAGAGGTAAACAAAGTAAAACAAAGATGCTTTGGGAACAGGTATAGGTATGTCACACAGAAAACGTCCAGGTTCTGGGTGAACACGTGATTCATTTAAGGACAAACCACAGCATTCACCCTTTAAGGAGCATCGCTATCACGTGTTAACCACAGTGTAATGTTATTTATTACTCTGTTAGGTAAAATGCTCTCACAGGACCTCATCCTGTGACTGTCGTATAAGTTATGGCCGAGCTTTTAAAGAGTGCTCAATAACACTTTAAACTGATTCCCAAGAATCCAGACACTAGAGCATTGGATTAACAGCCCTTGAGAGTGTGCAGGGAAAATAAGCAGCTTCTGGTCTGAATTACTGTCTATATTCCTGTAGGAAGTAGATGATGGACATGCACACAACACTCCGCAGTGTTCTCTGTCAGTCCGGGCTGGCCCAACATGTTTAACTTGGCTCCTGCAAGCTCAGCAATACAGGCTCCACTTGAAGGGGAAAAACAAGATTTTCTGTTAAAAGTTCCAGCTTACTTGAGCTTGAACTCAGGCAAATCTGTTTTTTTGCATCAGCCAAGATACATCTTAGCATCAGAAAAAAAATATGCAACATTTCATTTCGCAGATATCTCGGAAATGACAGCCTGTCAAGTGCTGGCGCCTGATACGTTGCATCTCTCGTGAAAAACAGGAACTCACAAACTGAAATCATGACGCCAAAGGACAGAGCCAATGGTCGATGTACTTGTGGAGCTGTTTGGTTCAGAGTGCAACAAGTATATACTTTATAATGCTACAAACCATGAAGTGAAACATGTTTATTGGTGATGACCCAGCCAGTTTGTAATTACAAAGGTGGGTACCAAGACAACTAGGGGGACACACTCTACACCAGCAGTGTGGAGGTGCTACATGGCAAGTTTGATCTGCTGCCAGAGGCCTCCACTCGAGGTCAGGGGAGTGTTTTTCCAAGACCAAATGGATGGGAGTGACATCCCCACTGAGATCTACATTAGAAGGACCACCTGCATGAAGACGCACATACTACTATCACACATCCCAGAAGAGAACCCACATTTTTACACAACTAAAGCAAGTCAGTTCATATCCATTGAAATGGTCAGATCGATTGTATGTACATTCCTACACTTTAAGATCTGATAACAAAACAGTTGGACACAATTCATTAAAATCCTCGTGTAGCTCTCATCAATCTTACCTTAGTGTTGGGCCGCTCTGCTGCTGTACGCAAGAAAATGGATCTTATCACTACTAGTTTTTTCTTCTCCAGCCCAGAAGCTCCATATCTGTGCAAGATCCCCTGAGCTCTACTTCCCACAGAGACATCAGCCTTCTCTACCAGAGCTGTCAGCGCAGTAACAGCCCATCTCAAAGAGAGCAGAAGCCAAAAGATGCCTGTCTGAGTGCGTGGAAGAGTGTTTAAGAGGGGTGTGTGTGTGTGTGTGTGTGTGTGTACATGGAGGTGCTCCACCAGATGGTCATCCCACACTTGCACCCCCTTTGAAAGCCAGCCCCCTTCACCACAGTCCAGCCCCTCCAACTCCCAGCAGCCAGTCACAGCCGGGGTATGAAGGAGCGAGGTGTCTCTTCTCCGCAGATCTTCCCCTCATACTTCTACTGTGCTTTGAATGAAAACCACCAACGTAACCCTCAGCAGGAATTGTACATAGTCCATAAGTGACGGCAGAGCGTGTTTAACCACGATGACCACGTCATTACCTCCAACAGCTCTCACATGTCATCCTCCTTTGGCCTTCCCTATCAGCAGCTCGAGAAAAGTGGAAAGTCATCAGGATTTATTTGGTGCTTTGTCTCTCTTCTCTTGCATATTAACAAGTCATTAGGTTCCAGAAATGAATGAAAGTCAAACTATCCCATTCACAGTGAATGTCACATTCGGATGTCCAGAATGTTTAACATCTGGTGATTACCCACATGTTTTTCGGTATTTACCATGGACACAGTAGAAATGTCATCTCAGTAGAACTGTATGTACCTGCCCATCCAGTGAAACTCCCCAGGGAGTTTGCAGCTGACCTCTGACTCTCCTTCACCTCCACAGGAATGTCAGAACATGAGGCTCTTCCTGTTGCCTCAGAAAACAAAAGTGACTGCTTCAGGTCAAACAGTTGCACCTTTTCAATCCCTGTGTGTACTTTCTCCAACGTTTCTAGTGCATGTGTTTGACTTTAAGAGTCAAAACCTCTTTTCAACACAATGCTCCTGAACACAGGAGTGTAAAACAAAGCACTGGTATATTTCATGAGGCTCAAGGGCTCAATTAAACAGCTAGTTTCTTTAAGAACGTTTTAGTGGCCGTTTAATTCTCTGGAGATGACATCAGGGTGTGCATCCGTGAACGTCAACATTACGGAGTTGTTTAAGACTCCCTGCCCACGGTTCCTTTCAATCAAACCCCAGACTGGTTAACGGTATGTTCAAGTTCATGCTACACAATGTTGTTGCAGACTAAACATTCAGTATGTCCTCTATTGATCAATTTCCTTCATATAAACAGTAGGGCTCCATGTGGATGATTGGCAGCATTTATTTGACACCATTTGCTCATTCACACATTCATGCTATGATGTGGATTTGACTCAACAGTCCTTTTTATGACATGCCACTGTTAAAAAAAATCAGGCAGCTAAGTGCTGTTTTATTAGTAAAAAGCTACTAAGTGTATTTTGCCTAAATCATCCAATACATATGAATCCTTTAGTGTGTGTACTGTATTTGAATGTGACAAAGCCATTGTGGCAGCCAAGGCCAGGGAGCAAAGGCACCCTTTCACACTAAACCTCGGGCCTTTGTACTTGCACCAAAAGACTCAGCACCCTGCTCCATTAGCAAGTCTTTAAGGGGAGGGACAGGACACCATCCTGTCAGGGGCACCAAGTGCAAAGTTAACACGGTAGACTCATCTGAATCGACAGTGCCAGGTTTCCCTAAAACATACAAATGAATGTTGTACGGGACAAATCTGGAAGAGTCCGCTCGCTTGGTGCATAGCTGTTTATTTCATCGTAGACTAATTGAATTGTTTTGACATTCAAAGAGGAAACCTGCAGAGTAACACGATCCATACTACATGACTATGGTTAGAAGTACCTGGTTGCACAGTTCAAGGATCACTTCAGATAGTTGAATAATATTAAGTTGCACAAGTCATGCATCCCTGACCCTTGACCTTAGAGAGCACCAGATGACCAATAAATCCATTGCCCCGGGGCTTTACGGCCCATTCCCCTGTCATAGCCACAACGACCTGAACAGCACCTAACACCTGGTCTGCACCTTCTCCCCACTGTAAAAATGCCCTGTGCTAGCGGCTAGGTGGTGCATGACCAGCATGACCAGACAATGACAGGACAGGGATCGTCATCATCAGAACCAACACCCGACGATAAAGTCGCATTCCTCTCCGGTCCAAACACGTCCCTTGAGAGAAGCACCCATGAACCAAGGGCTCTAATCCGAGCTAAAGCTGGATGCAGTATACTTGAGCGCATGTGACAGATGAACATCAGCACAAGTGAAAACCTGATGTAATCTATTTAAAGTGGTCAAATTAAAGTCCTTACATGTCATAAACGAGGGTACCGAAGGGGCAAAGGGAAGGTCAGTCTTTAACTCTGTGTCATTGATGACCATTGTTAGGAATAGCTCTCGCTGGTGTGAGCTACCTTATAAAAAGTAGGCATTCTCAAGGTTTAAATGACTTGCCAACGGGTATTAGCAGGACACAGGCCCAACAAAAGCCTCATTTATAAAGGCCAATAAAAGCCTATCACTCTACTGTAACAACAATCCTCTTTACGCCTTGAAAGAGGGAGGAAAAGGTCAACTGGTGGAGCAGTCGGCGTATTGATAATGACTTAGTTAGATTGCCGCTGACAAACTCAGGTCAGACTGTAGGCTTGTTAGCCGTATAACCCTCACATAACCCCTTTTACTGTTTCACTCTGACCCACTAGAGGCAGCTGGGTGGGATCCTTAGTCTCCAGGCATGTATGGATATTAAAGAAAAATATTGTATGACCTTAAATCAAATGGTTCTCAAGTGTACTTGATAGGAAATATCAAAATGAGAAGATGATGATAGGGGAGGGTTACATAAAAAAAATATTGAATTTGGATAGAGCAAACCACAATGTATGGGAACTACTGTGCTTTATTAAATCTGCAGAACCATTCTGGCATGTCTGATGTAAAAGACCATGAACATCTTATATCATGTACTGATATAACTGATTCTGCACGACACGTCCTCTTAACAAAACCTGGTGACAGCATCTTTCTGGGAAAATCGTAGGCAACTGGACTTCTAGACACCAAGATGACTGGATGACTGAGAACCTTCACAGACACGGTGACAGCACCCTGCTTGTTTCTTCACCTTATCCAATGACCGCCGTCTAACTACTTTACCAAACATAGCAGGGATGTATGATCAGGGTCTGGTCATATTTCACCCTCAATTTGACACCCTCTCACCTAGTTGTAAAAGCTGGACCTCATTGGGAACAATGGGGAGTGGACCAACAGAGCAGCGAGGGCAGTTAAAGGGAGGAAGCCCCTTTATTTGAGGACACTATAATTCAACAAAACCCTGTGGCTGTCTACGAATACACAGCAAACCCAGGATGAATGGGACGCCGGCTCTTATACTGCACACTTGCGCTGACAAAAGCACTGGATCAGCAAAGGGCAAGCCTTGTCATGTGTGGTCTCTCTGGACATACCGGGATAAAATCACAAAATAATCACAAAACAGCCCTGTTAACACAGATCTTAATATGTATTCCTTTTCTGAAACTATTGTAAGGTAGAGTGAGAAAAGGCCAGAAAAGCTGCCGGACCTCTCAGCCACTCACTCGGAGTAGTGGTTTCTACTGGGATTATTCAAACCTGAACAAACCAGCGCTGGTCTGTCTCGTCTTATAACACCATTTTTCTTCAGATGCAACCATGACGTTGGGTGAACCAAATGTCTGCGCCCATTCTGATGGAGTGCAGCTCCCCACCTGGCGGTGTCTGAGCAAACATGTCCCTGAGGGCGTTGCATGCTGTAGCAGTGCACGCAGACCAGCTCAGCTGAGGAAACTCACTTTAGCGAGGGTACTTATCTTTGATTCAATCACTAAAGTAAAACCTCTATGGATCTGTGTGAGTTTGAACATACATCAACTAGTAAAAGTTTTCCCCCTTTGACTCATGTTGAAACAAGTTTACATTCCCTTCTTCCTCACAGGAAAGGTCCCAGAGCTCTGGTGATAGGTTTACAAAACCTCACACATCTGGACTGTACTCTTCACTATAGTCCACAACGCAAAAGAACCATTGTCAGTGTTTCCAGCTCTGGGCTATGGGAATCTGAATGAGACAAAACAAATCAGGCAATAGTCGGGAGGAAGTCCTACAAGCAGGCGAGTCTTTGCACAAGGAGAGGATGCAGTTCAAAAAGAGAAGATAAAGCTGGCGACGGACACACGTGGAAGCACTTTCCTGAGCTCTACAGCTTCAAAAGGCAAATCACTGAATCCAACATTTCTCTGAAACAGTTAAGAGCAGCTCCGTTAGGATCCCACTAATGATTAACATTCCCGGAGAAACACTCTGCTACAGTCTTTTTGGAGTTTTCTAATTAAACACATGCTCCAGTGCCACAGCACAAATGGAACACCGCGAGAGGGGATGCTTCTACTCAGCTCTCTTAATTGGATACAATTTACATTATTAGACTGGTAGTAAAAATGGCAGCAGAGAAGAGGCCCAGTGCTCTACGATGTAGGAAACTCTGACTCAGATGCAGTTGACTCTTTCACCTCACGCCTTCGAATGTGAGACACACTTTCATTACATGTTCAACTGGGTAGATGAGATGAGGAGAGGAGTCTGGACTCGTCTGGCGTTGGAGAGGGTTTGAAAGAGATCAAGTGTTAAAAGCTTTCCGAACTGAATGGTCTCGATCCAACAAACTTGACCACGTCGTGAACGGATGAGGAGAAAGAAGCAGATTCAGGACTTTTGTTTCTGTGATTGACTCAGTGAAACCCAAACTCTTGGCTGAGATAGACGTCGGGAGCGGTAGTATGTAAACGTTTCATGCATGACGCCGTCAGTGTTCTGAGACTGATCATTCTTCAGTTACAGAGAAGAGTTCAACGGGGCAGAGGTTTTCTTCAGTGAGCTCTCTGTCCGCTGTCATGTGCATCAGCACATGTCACAGAGCGGTGATACACTTTAAATTCATTTAGTCTTTTTTTTAAATTTTTCATCTCAGTGAGTGTTTGAGTGTGTGTGTTTGCCTGCGGACAGAACTCTTCTCTCTTCTTTCTCTCTCTCACACACACACACACACAGGCACACGCAGTCGTACACATCTGGTGAGCCACTGCTCATGTTTTCTTTCAGAGCTCAGTCTCTCACAGGAAGACAGTGCGAGCATAGCAAACAAAGGCCTGGCTCTTTGAACTGGGCTCTCAGTAGGAGCTGCTGTCAGGTTGTCGTGACCAAACGAACTGTTTCTGTGTCTGCTCAGTGGGCCCATTGTGGGCCTCAGGCTGCTGCTTCGCAAGAAATGTCCTCAGTTGGCCTTTGTCAATATTGACCCATCTGTGTGTTATCCTCCAGCATCGACCTTCAATAGACCGTCCCGCCGATCGTACATCTTGTCCCTGTCAGGAAGAAATTTGCGTTTACTTTAAGTCATGAGAGATGTATAACGAAGAAAGAAATAATGATTCCACTTCATATATATTGTTGAATAGTGGGTGATAAATGTTAGGTAGAGTGGAGGCTGTACATGGAGATACTGTCTACGAGTTGCAGTGGTTGTTGAGGTAAGGAATCATGTACTTTGGGTTTCCAATAATCCTTTAGTGATTTATTCCTTACTTCAGCAGCATTTTTCAACATTTGAAAAGTAACGAGCAGCACCGTCATAGGTGAGAAGACGGTGAGAGCAGCTGTCGCCAATCTGTCTCTAACCTTTCTCTCAGGAAATAGCAAATAACTTTGTTTTTGGTCCAAAATCTACTTGCCCTGCAGTCCATTATTAAACCCTGCTGACCTTTTCCATATCATGCACACAGACTCCACCCCTGTGACAATGCCAACTGGGCAGGAGGATCAAGGGGAAAGGCCACAGGAAGAGGAGGGTGGGAGCGTGTTTGCATATTTTCAGGAGGGGGTCCGGAAAGCTTTAACTGAATCCCCTGTTGTGTGCTGGGGAAATGAGCGAAGCTTTTTAAACGACTGTCCCAATGTAATATGTTTTCTTTTGCTTTCTAGCTTGGTGGTGGAGCGACGGGTCCAATGGGTCCTCACAGATGACGAGGACGGAGGGGAAAAAAAAACACACTGTTGTCTGTCAGACAATTGGTATTCCCCTTTATCCCAGACAGACGTGATGATAAGAGTCATAGTACAAAAGTACCTCTGAGTATGATGCCTGAACATGGCGGTGATAATGAAACATGTGTGTGACTTTCATCAACGCGGTGGTCTGGTGGCTTGTGCTGCAATCATGATGTGTGGTTACCAGAGATCTGCTGGAGCGTTAAACTCCATTGTGTGAGCCAAACCTGTTTTCCTTTAACATCATCTTGCATCTCCTAATAACCCTAATAAACAGTTGTGCCTGGAAGCGTTAAATCACCAGCTACTTTTACAGCTTACAATGATGTTTAGCATGTGGATCCAATGTGTGCCATTGCGCCACAGGCTGACGATGCCGTTTTAAAGTTAGGTTGGGGAAGGGGGGGCAAAGTGGGGTGGGGTTGCATGTCTGTCACATACAGCAGCGAGTGTAGCCATGTTTTACCGTCCTCCAGCATTCAATTCAATCGACTGTCCACTGATCATCTTGTCCCTGTCAGGAAGAAATGTGTGTTCGCTCTCCAAGTAACAAATACTTAAAATCAAGATATAAAATAAAGAAAAAAATGTCCTACTCACTCTATTAGAAGGTATTACTCCACATTAATGCATATTAATTAGGGTGCATGTATGGCTGTACATGGATATCAGTGTGTATCAGAGCAGAAATTGGAAATTGTCTGGAACACACAACAAGAAAAGTGTAATTAATTCAATTTTGACTATCCAGGCAAGTGTCCATTCAGCAAGGTCCACTGACCGGAGATTCAGGGACCACCGACGTCTCAACAAGCCATATTTCATACAGCCTCCTGCCATGCTACCACAAACAGTTTACAGTTAAATGGCTCTGCTCTCTGGAGCGGCCCGGGTCCGTGCCACATCTCCCCATCCAGAGCTATGAAAGACTGGCCTCCTGTGACAGCTCCGTACAACACACGGCCCTGTGCCTCTCTGCTTTTAGCCCTGCTGCGGTGAGCTGGACCACGTCTGGGGATAAAAGTCTGCCAGAGTGTTTGGCCTGCAGGTGATTTACATAGACGGAAGGGTGATTCATTCTGGCGCTGCACAAACAGGACTCTGTGTACATTTCATTGGTACTGGGCTTTTAAATCAACAGTCGGGAAACATATACACACCGGCACCCGCACTTACATGTTGCTCATTCACACTCTGCTGGGTGTCTGCCACACACGCTCTCTGACACCTACGGACATCCACAGACACGTTTTCATCCCTGTCCATCTACCTCTGGTGGACAAAAACACGAACACAACCTGCTCCAGGTTGTGTTCGTTCGTTTACGTCTGAAACTCATGTCTGTGATTTGTCTCCACCTTCGTGGAGTCACGCGGTCAAGCCATGGCACACAAGTGTGCTAATGTTGTAAAGCTAGCCTCTCTGGTGCATTAAAACGTGTCTTATGAGGTGCTCGTACATAAAACAGGCCTATCTACTGCCAGTCCCAAATCCTACAGCTGAACCGAGGTGTATATACACATTTATTTAACATGTTGGCTGAGGGGTCTGTTTCCATCACCGCGTACAAGAAAATATATACCAATATTCTACAATGATCAACTTTAAAGCATTTTGGTGTTCTTAATTTATTGAAATCACTACAAGGTCTCGGATATTATATGGCATCGGTCTAAAAATAAACTTCAGAGAGAATTCTCACTGGCAGCAGTTCATTAACAATAATATCCGTTCATATCCCCACATACCTCCCTTGCTAGGTCATCTAAATATGACTGCAGCTGCAAAGTGTGTGAGCCAGATTTGAGGCGATACGCTGATGAGCTGACACATCAAGTAACTTCTACAGGAAACGCGTTTAACTTTGATTACAAATTGAAGCACATGATGTTTGTATTATGTGCAGGATGTCAAGGGAAGGTGGTGCTAGTCCTTTGAATCTGAAGGGCCAAAACATTTTATTCATCGTTTTGTGTTAACAATCTTTTGGATGAAAGCCTGAATTACTTCTTCCTGTGGATGTAATGCTGTTGGGGTCCCTGACTCACAACAGTCAACCTTTAACTTGACCACTAGGTGACACTAACACATTGATTCTGTGCTCCCTGTTGCTGTCCTGCACTCAACCCCACATCTTTCCTCATTATTTTTAATCAGCCTGAGTCCCAGAAGGGAGAAATGAACACTTCAGAAGGAGGGAAGTGACCCTATTTCAACATAGCTTCAGAGATTCACTTTTAAGTGGCATGACTAAGTATGTTCACCATTCACTTCCGATGTCCTGATTTCTGAAACACCTCCAATCACCACCACAGTAAAAAAAACAACAACATCCAAACAAGCTGGGAGACAGCGCTCTATCAGCTGTGGCCATCATGACAGATTGAATGGGTCGAAGACACCGCCCACAGTATTAACTAAAAGGATCCCGTACCAATTAACCTAGAACCACAGCCGAGGGCCAGAAACATTTAGAAATGAACAAGGATGATTGACTAACTTAACTCACTACTCTATCCGGACTGATAAAGTACATGTGGTCAGCGTGGTGTATATAGACAGTGAATACAATAGAACAGACCTCGAACTCGTTGGGGTTATTTTTTGGCAAAAAGTGCTAGTTTCACTAAAGCTACAAAAGCAGAGTCAAGGTGGGAGAACTGAAGAGAGGGGGACCCTGCTGTCTGGAGACCCGTCCTTTATCTACCTTGTAGATTCAACACTTGCTATCATAGCTGCCAGTGGAAATGTTTGAAACGTGAGGGTGTGTCCAGTTCCATAAAGTGTGATGAATTCACTATGTCAGTTTGCAGGAACTTTTTTTCCTACATGAAGAGCTGACTGCTGTGCATAAATATATATATATTTTTCTTAATCAGCTAATGACTTGTGTGCATTTAAGGCAGTTTTTAAATGTAAAGTCAGTCTGTGGGCGCTCAGAGTGCATCCCTCACTCAACAGCTCAGCTGACAGCTATGGAGCAGCTATGGAGCCCCGCAGTGGCGCACAGGCAGCGGTCACGCAGCGCCGACCAGTTGTCACCAAAGTGACAGGCGACAGCTGAGTCCATACATCTGGAGGCTCCGGGGACTCCCGTCCTCCACACGTCTCTAAACGACTTTTTTTCAGCCGCAGAAAAACGAGGCTCCTCAGCCTGTGCGCGCAGAGAAAGTGTCTTTGGATGTTGCCTAAACGCGCAAAGCAGCAGCGCAGGACACGAGAGGAACTATTGCGATGGATAATTTAGTAGATGACAAGTTTCAATCGATTTGGAATGTCCCCACCCCCCCACCCCAATGCTTCTTGTTCGTTCTCGTCGAAGCACAAACTGAGAAAAACAAGTGTTTTCTTCCTTGGATGCGCTGTCATGGAAATACGCACATCATTTAAACGCCTCATGAACAAAACGAGAAACAAGAGAAACAACATCAAGCAAACACAAGCAAACAACAACAGACTCGTCCCCCCCCCGCCACCACTCACCTCCGAAGACTTCTGTCGGTAAACAGAGTATCCAAAGCCAATATTCCTGAAGCGCGAGAGGCGATACGCGCCGCGGCTCATTGGCATTTGATGAAAAGTCCAGAGAGACGCGCCGCTGCGCCGCAAAGCCGAACCCAGAGCTGTGCAAAGCGATAAGCTTTAAACTCCTGCTGCTGGCTGCATTTGGAGAGGAGCCTGGGCTGACTTCAACCTCTGTCAACACCTCCCCGTCATTTCAGCGGCGCACGGTGCGCTACGGCGCTCCTCCGTGCGGTCACAGTGAAATGACATTAGCGCTGCTCCCTGCCCATTGGCCCAGACAAACGGCCCCCGCCTCTCGCGAAGAGACCCAACACCTCAGTGGACAAACGCTCCAGGGACTGCTGATGGAACGAGGATTTAAGTAATTTAAGTGCGTAACAGTAAAGTGGCGTTAACCCCCCTTTGTTGAGTTCACCTGCAGGACGCAGTCGCTATTGTATGCGCCATTTCCTTTGTGCAGCTTTGAAATGAACCTAGAATGCATCTTAAGAGTTCATTGTCTGATTCACAAGGGAACTGTCCTATTTCAAGTTCATTACAATCTATGTTCCAGCAATGGACCAACTTTTTATCCGGATTTCATCTTTGTCACGTTCCTCGCTGACTGCAATAATTCACCAAGTGTGGAAACAGGATCTCTTTTTTTTTTTCAAAATTGTTTGTTGTTCTCACCAGCATTATCATACTGTAACAAGGTGCTCGAAGTTCTCCCACACAGGCTGTAACACTATACTCCTCCTTAAAGCGGGTCATGAAAGGTAAATCTATATACACTGACTGAAAAGAGGCTTTTGCTCCGCTGTCTATTGAGATGGACCAAATGTTCTGGGACGATCAAAGATCAGACGACAGGCCACCACCCACAAATCTGTGTATGACCATCACACACGACAAAGATGAAATGAAACTGCTTTATTTTACCTCAGAGGGCATCAGTATAATCCCAGGTGATTGAATTATAAGCAGGCCCTTGACAATTATTTGATTAAATTTAGCAAAGCTTTGACTTCTGAACCTTTGAAAAGCTCTTTGACCTGCTCTTTGAACCACCTGAGGTCTTTCTATGACATCAAGAGTGACATTGTGGCCCCAAATAAGTTAACCACATCTGGATAGTTATAATTGTGATTGAAATTCTTTCATGTCCTTCACGCACAACGTCAGACAGCAGAATGTGGCAAAGGCATTGATTCGACTACTCACCATTTGACCTTTATGCCTCCCTCTCTCTGGGGCAGACGTCACATCTTTGGCTGATCTGCAGGAGAACCCAGTGACCATCTCACTGACTCACTGCAGGAACACATCCTAAGCAAAAACAGGTTGAGCCAGCTCAAACCCGTCACTCATTCTTTACACAGGCTCGACACGTCGTAAAGCCCCTTCCCATATCGACCACATGGACACAGGTTCATATTTGGTGTCACTCGTCGCTAGTCAAGTTGCATATATGAAGATGAATGAGAAGGTTGTATAAATTGATTTGACCCATCCCCTCGTATGAGCCCACTTAATCTGCTTTTAAGATGGAAATGCTCAGTGCTTTTATGATGTGTTTAATTATAATATTACGGGTCATTTGAAGATTCCCGTGTCTCATATATCAAACAGCACTTAGGTGTCTCACCATGACAGCAAACCTTTTTGGTAAGGTCAGGAAGTGAAGGATGACGTGCAGCTCAGACATCTGTAACACGGGACTGGTGCTGACATCATTTCAGGCAGCCTCAGAATGTTTATAGCATGTTGAACTGGCCAAACCTGCAAACCTGAAAGGCACACGTCTCACTATGAATTGAGATATTTATGACAGTGCTGTAAAAGAAGAAGAAGGAAAATACTTTGGCAGCATCACTGACGTGACTCAAGACCATAAAGATACTTGTCATATCTCACTGCGCATCACAACCCAGCCCAACTGTTCATCCCTAGTTTCATCACCACTGTTTGACTCTGGTCAGTTCTCGGAATTATTGGGGCATCAGTCTGTTGACGTCTGCACAGTATTGTTTAGGAAATGGATTGAGAGCGATCAGATTCAGGTTATTAACTTGGACAGAGAGTTATTTAATGTTTTCAGTCAGTAGTGGAGCAAATAGCCATTTTGATTTCTAAAACTGTTCAATTTCTAACCAGAAACTGCAGTAATTGAGCTATCAAGAGAACTACAAGGCCCTATTTGAACACCGAATTTTGGTTGCCTGGTTGTTTGAGGATATTTGCTGTTGTCATGACTACCGTGCATGTTTGCTTCACTTCTATGTGTTTCCTTCAGCTGCGGCCGAGTGAACAAAAAGCTGCTGTGCATGTGTCAGCTCATTTAGCTGAGCTGGCCTCTTTTCTTTTTTTTTAACCTAATGTACCTTCCAGGTCAACATCCTTGGCACATTAGGGATACGTGATTTAAATTAATCAATTAAATAAAGTTGTGAGCAATCTGTGTATGTATAATGTATAATATCAGAACTATCCATTCTGATATTTGACCTCTGCTCGTTGGTATTCTAGCAGATCAGGAAAATAAATGAACTAAGTGTATTCAAACAACCTGGGAGGGGATTCATTTTCTAAAGGGATCTTGTTTCTTTGAGTTTACACAGGAAATCTCCATTCCAAACAAAGACAGGAAAACAAACAAACAAGTGAGCAGGACAGGGGCTGGTGGCGGAGGGCAAAGGTGAAACAGGGCCGTATAGCAGCTGGACCTCTTGACCGGTCACCTGGCTGCTGTCCATACTCAAACACTCCTGAACAATTAGGGACCACTGCAAACTCGCAAAAGGCCCGAACTTTACTTGGTTGGATGCTTCCATTAGCTTGGGCCGATTTGTCAGTGACTGACTGAAATGAGATCACATGACTAAAAACAAACAAGGTAATGAGCCGGAGATAGAGCAAGTGATCCTGATTGGCTCACACTCGCTCATCTCTGCTGCATCAATGTTACAATAAGCCAACAGTAACCGTTCTCTTTGGCTTGTTGATGGGGCATTTCGGGAATACCAGTCCATTGTAAATGATGTGCCACACTTAAGCCCTTGTGGTCTGTAATTGGCCGATGCCGCAATGCTCCCAAAATAAGTACAAACAGCCACTGAAACAAGAGAAGGCTTGTCTGCTCCCAGTATGCTAATTCTGGAATTGTTACAAGACGGAAGGTTTGAACCGCTCACAAAGGCGTCATGTTTGTCGCCCTCCATCCCTGTCTCAGAGTTAGATAGTAACCATAACTATCGGAAAAAGACTATTCAAACATTTTGTTTATTCTAATGCTAAAATCCCACGAGAAGCCAAAGAATGTTTCCCCTCCCCCTTGGTAAGAATCTATTGAGCAATAGGAGATGGGATGGCTATCTTCATCCATCAATACATGTTAAAACACAACGTAAATTCAACATTTTATACTTGTGTTATTGTTTGGACAAAGCCATCCGCCATCCATCTCTTTTCTGCCACTGATCAGGAACCAGGTCACAGACACAGCAGACTGAGTAAGATAACCCAGACATCCCATCCTCAGCCACTTTCTCCAGCTCCTCCTGGGGGACTTGGAGACTTTCCCTGGCCAAATGAGATACATAATCCCTCCAGCATGTTCTGCTTCTACTCCTTTCAATGTGAGTGCTCTGCTCTGAGCTCTCTCTGGATGCGTAAGCTCCTCACTGACTCGAAGGATGAGCCTAATTTTGGTCGCTTGTAGCAGTGATCTCATTCTTTCAGACAAGACCCAAAGCTGGTGTCATAGGTGAGGGTTGGGACAACCTAACAAGATGGACAAATCAATCACAGTTGTCTTGGTGCTTGATGGTGGATTTGGTGAACTACAACCAGGAATACCTGTGAGCTGTTTCCTCTCCGTTCTACTGAACTCAGCAAAAGAAGCTCCAGTCTTATACTCCCTGTGCAGATATGAAAGTAAGGTTTTGGTAAGCTAATGTCGTAGGGGGACTAAAAAACATGATGAGACAAACAAATCAAACGAGACAACCCGAAACACAGGGGCGCACATGAACGAAAGCAGGGAACTAGTTGGCTGAAACATTCAATAGATAGACAGAACTTAAAACAGGTGCAACACATAAGGATTGGGCAGGAGGAAAACAAACATATGAGGAACATTGAGACAAGCTGAAACCGAAGCCCAGGGACCGCAAGTACACACCATCATGACACACTACACCACCCAGAAAACAGGACTGATGCTAATGGTCCAAATGGGCCCATGACCCTCTGTGTCTCTGCAAGAAATCCACAAACATGTTTCCAAAAACATCTAATGGAAGTCACACACTATCTTTTTTGGTTCCGTGAAAACACATGGAATTTCAGTTCACCTTTCTGTCCAAGAAGCTCCTCTCAGCAGTAATTCAAAACGTCTGAATGTCATTTCCGGCCACCCGCCATCTGCAAACATACTTCAGTATCTTTCATGTAAAGAAGAGCTGCACATTTGTTCTAGCTTTGGTGCATCCCATAGGGATTTTACATATTCTATATTCACATCTCTAAAGCACAAGTTGGTAAATCGGTGTGTCCAAACCTTTGATTTGTAGTGTACATTTTGAAACAGGGCTTGTTATGACCGACTCAAACCCACCACGTTTGTATTCTATATTGTATGTCTACACAAGTCATGGACTCAGTGTTAACGGGCACCACAGGAACAAAAGAAAAGCCTGTAAGTAATATTGTAGGGCATCGCTCTGTTGTTACCTTTTTGTGTCTAGATACATTTCTGTCATGGTCCAGTTTGGATTATCACCTTTGGTTTTGTGGACTTGACACACATGTCAGTGTGCTACTGTGTGTCCATTTATTTGTGTCTGGTCTAAATATAAGTCCCTTGTATGTGTCATATTTGGTTTCCTGTCCTTGGGTCTTCCCAGTCTCACCTGTGCTGTGCTGGTGTTTCAGTTGTGGGTTATAACTCTTCCACTCAGCTTCCTGATTTCCCTCGTGTGCTCTCTTCTGAGGCTCATTTGCCTGTTTTGAATATAATTGTCAAAATTCAGCTAATAAATGTCTTTTGTTCTGTCCTTTTACATTTACGCAAATACCCTAATGTCATTGGACCACTTCAACGGTGCGTCACGTTGACTTGACCCTATCTGAAGCGTATTCGAGGGGGAAACATGCACACACAGGAGGAAACCGAGTGATCGTGCTAGCTGTCAGTGTCGACTGCTTTCAGTCCAACGTTTGCACACTGGGGAAGGTTCGTTGGCCTGCAGGCAGGAAAACCAAGGACCTGTATGAAAAAGAA
>JBBMJM010000020.1:896117-906563 GCA_037832705.1 Centriscus cristatus | reverse complement strand
ACACACACACACACACACACACACACACACACACACACACACACACACACACACACACACACACACACACGGAGACAAACACATAGATGCACATAAATGTATGCACTATTCACAGTATTCTGGGGGGGGCGGGGGGGGGGTAAGTGAGCTGCTTGGGTGTTAAAGGCGATTAAACCATCAAAACTTCTGTTCTGTACCAGAGATTAGTAGCGCAACAGACCCTCCCTCCTCCCTTTTCTACCACTCAGTTCTGTCACTATAATATTATTAGCTGACAGCTTGCCATAAACTCATTACAGCACAGTTTATGAGCTGTGGCTAACGGAGTGGAAAGTTAATTGAAAAGGACTTGCACGGAGAAAAGGTAAAGTTTACCTAATGTGTCACATTTATCTTTTGCGCGGCAGATATCCTCCCTGGGAAAAACAAAACACAAAATACTGTTACACTTCTCTGCGGAGGAACTCCTCCTTCTGTTAAGAGCCGAGCGTGTACCTGGTGATGAGAAGTGCTGTGTCATGGTGAGAGGGATGGGTGTCGTCCTGGACGTTTTGGCTCTGTTGCCACACGCAGAAGTTGTGGAGGGTGGTGGCGGCGTTGAAACTCACAGTGGGCCCTTCCTGTTTGGGGTGAAACGCCAGCAGGGATGTGACCGAGAAAATTACAACAATGTTCTAAGCAGTAACCTGAAGTAGGTCGCAGACGGCTTCTGTTGCTGGGGACTCGCATGTTACTGAGACTGACTTCTATGACATGAGTTGGACAAACTACACAGACAAGCTGATAGTGACTATATAAATACAAGTGAGCCCTTCATCTATCTGAAGTCCAATCCAGACCAACCGTCCATTTCACGCCGAGGGAGGCACAGAGCTGTGACCTGGTACTGGGACCTCACATAAACCTAAAACCCTTCATTTGTGCCTGGAATCTTTGGTCTGGACTGACCTTCATGTGCAGGTGGGTTCCTGTCTCTCTATAGTGTCGTTTGTCTTCAAGGGAGATCTCTCCCGACAAGGCAGGTAGTGTCCTTTCAAAGAGGCCAGGGACACCTGCGCTAACGTCAGCCACGTTAGCATGACTGACATACAGCTAGCGTTCAAGGCGGCGCACTCACTCGTTCGTTGTGGATGACGATTAGCTTGACAATCATGATGTTGATGAGGTTTCCTACACTGGGGTCTCTGTACACTGCTGCTACCTGTAACAAAGACATAACACAGACAAAAAATGCAAACCTCCACTAACCCGAACCTGCACTCAGGTAAACCTAAGCATGAGTTATTACATGGAATTAAAAAATATCACTTGGAAAGTTGCGGCAAAGAGGGGATACAGATTGTTGAGTCTATCCTGATACTGAAATCCGTTTGAATTAACTCTTTATTACACATTATGTTTTTCGCAACAATGTCTATGGTGCTTTGGTTAATAGCAACACAAAATACAATGTTGACAAGTGAATAAGACTAAGTGAATGTTATTAACTTGACAGATTTATTTCCAATTCCAGACACTGCTGTAGGTCTGTCCTCCATCGTGTTTTATTTATTTTCATTTTATTACAATATCTGAAAATTCTGAAACAGCAATGTGCATCAAGTACCGATTGTAGCCAAAACAGCAACTGACGCAGATGAACTGAAACCTGGTCCTTGCAACACGAGTGAAAAACTTGTGAGTAAAAGCAAAACATGTTCTCCCTCATCTTGTCTTCCACCTCTGTTGCTTTTGTGCTGCACCTCTGTCACGGTCGGCCAGCGGTCTCCTGAGGCCATGTGCAGCGTCCTGACAGGAACTCATTAGTACACTATAAACATTTAGCCTGTCTCAGCCTGGGGGGGAGGCAAACGTGGCCCAGGGGTGATCAGAGCGGGAAGGAAGGAAGGCCTGTCTGCTCACGTCCTTCTTTCACTGGTGACAAAGGACATTTTCTGTGAGCTCCAGCTGAGATGGTTTTATGATTCCAAGGGGTTTTTCTCAGGCACTTCAGACTTCCTTTAAATTGACAGTGCTAGTAAATATATTTCTTAGGGACCAGGTAGTTTGCTTATTTCCACCTGCAGTAATCTGCAATATGTGCAAAATCCTCTGGCAACAGCATTGTCTCAATGGACTTTAGAGCGACACAATGCTACACCCTCTGTCCTGTAGACCATCAGTCAAACTGAGGAAAAACTGCCCAAAAACCCTTGTAACAGGGGGAAAAGGCCAGAAACCTAAGGGAGAACTGCACAAAGGATCCCTCTTTCTTGGATGAACAGACCAGCAATAGGTGTTGAGTGTACAGGCACTGAAGATACTGAGCTAAGAGCAGAGCTCCTAGAGTCCAACAGTGCATGTCCATCCCAACATTTCCTCTGGTTTGTTTTTCATGATTTTTGGAAGTTGGTTTAAGAGAAACTGTGTATCATTTGGACCACAGGAAACATGGCAGCACTGATGTTTTATAACATTGGTCATAGCCTATCAACCCTCCACAAAGCTAACAAGGCACGGGCAATCATTACTTACTCATTGCTATAGAAGTTAATGAATGTGGACGTTCAGTCGGCCGTTCGGCAGAGGGACAGAGGAAGGTACACACGGTTCAGACAACTGATAACCTATCCTGCTTTCACAGAGAGCGGAGACGCCCGACACGTTTAATGACATGCAGTCCATCGCCATGTTACTCAGCTGGATTACCAGCCAGTGCTCAGACAGACACCGATCTTTTAAAGAGGTCAAGACGCTGACTCAGGATTTCAGAAATTCGGGCCACTTCTGTTGATGTTAACATGAGTGGAGCTTAATGTTAACGTAAAATATATTTTGACACAGACGTAAGGTCGGTGGAAAGTCTTAAGTTTACACGCTATGAACGTACATACAGTATGTCACTGCATAGGCATAGGCATTTCGGGGGGACGGTCATTTTAAGACAATATAAAACTATGAGCACTTTAGGAAGTGTAGTCAGCCCCCACCACATTTCAAACCGAACTGATGCACGATGTGACACAGTAACACTGGTGCATGTGTCAAAAATAGTAAATTATACATCTCAGTGCACAGAAACACATATTCCACAATGAGAGAAAAAAAATTAGAAACATTATTTCACTTACTACTGACATGATTGTTAGGATGTAGTGCTCTAGGTTGGGTCCATGATGACGAACCATTTTGGCATCCGCAGTCACCATCAGCTCAACGTAGCGTGGGTAGGAGAGGAACCGTTTATGTCTCGTTTTAGTGTGGGTGCCGGTAGAGTTGCTGTCAAAATGGTTTTGAATGTCTATCGTGGCTCTGAGAGTGTCCAACTCCTCTCTCATATTTCCTCTGCTCTCGAACGACACTGGCCTCTTGGACTTCTCTGTGTAAAGACGGAAACACTGATGAGAAGTTGGAAGATGAAACATTTTGAAATGGAATTATTTACATGATGGAACCATGTGACAATGAAACAGGACTCTTAATCTCAGAAACATGTTACAGGGCTAGAAAACAGCATGACTCTGTTCAGGGCGCACAGGTCAGCTTATCTGAATTCCAATGACATCACAGAGGCAAACTGGACTTCCGTGGCAAAAACCTGCCGTAAATTATTGTGTCATTCCAATGCTTAGGAAAACAGTTGTAGCACAAGTCAGAAGGTCAGTGGTAAGCTTTGAAGAGTCGGGCAATGTGAACTCTGACTGCCTGAGTGCAAGAAACACAAAGCAACAAAATCCCATGACGACGTTTTACCAAGTCGTGTGGGGCTGAGCCACAGTGTGCGCTCTACACGGGGATTTCAAACACCTTCAAACGCTCTTCCTGGATGCCCACGACCAACATATGTTATCTGAAAGTTATGTAAACTGTAAAAAAACAAAAAACAAAACTGAACCTTGATGGCTGAATGCCTTTATCCTGATATTTTTTTCAGCTGAGCTACATGTATTTATTTATTCCTTCACCACAACTCCGAAGTTAAAAGACAAAAATCCAGAGAGCTTGTACGTTAAAGTCAGAATATCTACAACGTCTCCCACAATGTCGCATGAACAGGTTTGGCCACAGGAAAAGAAAAGGAATGAACATTCTAAGTGTGTGTGGGTGTGTTTGAGACCAGGGGCCCGCTCCAGAATGCAGGTTTAGCCCAAACCCTGAGTTAGTTAATCCTAAAATGAGGAAAACGCTGCACAATTTTCATTTCATTTCATTTTAATTTTCTTCCATCTCTCAGCGGAGGCTTAGGCGGATTGCAGTGGTCACCAAATCCTCAAATGTAAAGAACTGAAGCACATTTTTTGCATTGTGAATGCAGTTTAGGACTGGATATGGGAATAATTTTAGTGTCAGTTATAGTTTACACTTCTAAATCATCTAGAAGAAATCCTTCACATGGGTGATTGATTGAACCCGTCCAGGTCTGTCGACGTTGTAAAACATTGTACTTATTGTGTTTCTGCAGCATTTACACACACATTCTCTTGTTGAGGAATTCATATAAGACATAAGTAATATGAATTAAACATGAAATGGCATTCATGACATGACTTTCATTGTTTCCAAGCCAAGCAACTTTGGATAACTCGTTTATAGTGAAGTGTTCCTTTGTCTTCTCAACATTCACTCTTTCCAGACAGTCAGACAGAGAGAGGTTGTGTGTAACTGTAGGTCAGTGAGGAGGGGAAAAAAAAAAAGAAAAGAAAGAAAACTTGTTGGGTACTCTGAGATTATTCAGGCGATGCCCCCAGCGGGCACACGAGGCAGAGCGTGACTCCCTGGCACAATGGCACACATCTCTTACCGTGGTGAGGCCCAGCCCCATGCCAGCGCCAGTTTCTAAGTCAGTGCCAAGCCCGTCTGTGCCCGTGCACGCTGCCTGGGCCAGAACAGAGCTTTTATTTTCCAGGAAAAAATCTCTCCCAGGCCAAACTCCTTCGCTAAACCCCTAAGACAGACTCATCACTGCAGACATCTGACATCAAAGGGATTATGGAAGCCCACAAGAGAATCTACATCTACAGAAATTGGTTTTAAGTCTCCGAGCGAGTTGTATAAAAGATGAAAAAAGACAAGAAGGAGGTGAAAATATGGTCAGTGTTATAATAGCCTCTGAGTCAGTGCAGATTAGCCACACACAACCTCTCCAAAATCGCATTAGGTTCAAATCCCCCTCTCACTGGGTACTGAGCTGCTACTTACACCATGACAAGACAGGGGTCTGCTCCGACCCAGAGGACATCACCCGATATATATTTAAATTAGCATTACATCGGCGGATTTTCGCTTTGCTAAATGCATCACAGTCCTTTTCTGTGAGTCCCGTAATTGGACGAGCCAATTAAAAGAAGCTCCAGCAGCAGTTAAGAGAGAACAATGAAAGGAGCCTTGCACAGCATGAGAGCAAGCATTCATAGATGGTGTAATTTAGTTGGCTCCAGCATGGTCAGCGCTATAACAGACCCACACTTCTTCTGCTCCACTGCATGCTTGACTTGTAAACTTGACAAAAATCATATCAATACACCACAAACAGACATCATAAATGATACCTGTACTCCATATACACTTCTAGACAACTGATTCTGAATAGAAACACTCTGTGTTTGTATAAAACATTGAAAGATTAAACACTTGGACCACATCCAAATACATCCCGCCCCTCTAAAATGATCTCATTGAGATTTCAATCTAGATCAAAGAGATGCTCTTTGACTCTCCTTCAGTCTCAGTCAAAAGTATCAATGCCAAGAACCCAACAATGGGGAACACACACTGCATTGTTGAACTAATTAACATTCTTCTACAATGGCCCGCTGAGAGTTGAAGCACCCCACTCCCCGGGTGCCAATTAAGTAGAGAGTGTACCTTACACTGCACATAGATAGTGCCCATCTGAGGTGAGCCACTCTGGCTATTGTACATCAACCGACTGGAACTCCACTCGTCAGGGGGAAGAAGCTAAAACTGCTGCAGACAGAGGCACAGTTAAGTGCAATTCTGTGGCGAGACGGAGACAAACAGAGACAGGTAATTGTTGGTGCTGAAGATGAGTCTGAAACAGTGTTTGACCTTATTGGACGACGTTGGGCTTTGTACCCGCACAGTTCTCTGAGTTCAGTGGTTATTTTCAGTCCAGAGATGTGCTAAGGACTGCACGGTGGTCTGTTGAAGAATGTGTTTGGAGTAGCAGACCTCCTCTGAGGAGTCAAAATACTACTGATGGATCTAGAGTCCAAAAGATGGCCAGAGGCCCAGAGTAGTTTTCTTTTGTCATGCTCCGCCTGGGAGTCATCTACCACAAGAAATCGAGCCAAACTCATGTTTGTCATCTGAATGTGGATTATTATATTAGTCAACCACTGGTCATAGATAATGACAGACATTATTGATGAGTATTGTAAACAAAAGCTGAGTATCATTGCAGCCATCACTGGATTAAGTAACAGTTTGAGGCTATTTTAAAAATAAAATACAATGAAATAAAAAAAAAAACTTTTATTGTGCAGTGGAATGTTTTCTGTGGGCCTTTGTGGGAAAATTTGTTTTGGCTCTTACTAGTGTCATTAAACATAAGACAAGTCACTTTTCTCCACTGTCATGTTATTTTTGTTGTCAGGAGGAGAACTGCACACACACACACCAATCAAATCTATGACTGCCGGGACTTGGAAAAATCCAGTGAGATGAAACAATGTGACAATCTGAGTGCAGCTGGGCTAATGTGAAATATCAATAATATGTCGATACGACACTAAACGAAAGCTCCTGAAGCAAACCGTTCTGCCTGGACATCCACAAAGCAGCTCTGAGTGATGGGTAGCCGATGGGCAATAAAACCATCCAAGGCCGCAGGTGACGACAACGATGTTTCACTGGACAAGCGCTGCCTCTAATCCAGTTCACCTCAGCAGGAAACTATCGCTCACCTGTCACCCACACTCACCTCTGACTGACACCCAAGCCACCATACAGTCAGTCCCTGTCACTCAAGACGCTCAAACCATTCCAATCAGCCTCCATCTGTTGAGAATGCCCAGACAGGAGACAGTGGCAGAAAATAGCCCCAGCTGGAATCCGTCACGGGAACAGCCGAGACAACACAACACAGTGAGTCCAATAGGATGGAGGCCTTAGGGCAGGCAGACACACAGCAGCTATTAAAGTTAGACACTGTCTATAGCTGCCCGGCCATGTTCGGACCTGTCCAGAATATCTGAACAACCTTATTAGCTCCTACCGAACGCCCAATTATCATAGTATCATTGAAACAAAAAAACACTTAATCAATCAATGTTAAAAGTCAGAAATTAGGCGTTACAGAAAAAAGGGGGAGGGAAAAGGCTCTTTATATCTCTGCAGTGCTTGATCAGCAATTTGTCAATGTTGTGCAGGACACTTTGATCACGGATGGGCCAGAGCGATGGCATGCACTGGTGACGTGCAGTCGTGCAGCCACAAACAGACCAGCAAACGACATCCACGCATGCACACAAAAGCTCAAAAACAAACACTTTGACCTCCGACAAAAGGTTCCTCCGGATATACGTAGGGACCGTTGAGTCTGACCAGGGGGCATGGGGGCAGAGATCCTTCGTAAACCCTGTGGAGTCATTTGACATGAGGAGGCTCCACGTCCACCCTAAAGGTCTGTCTATCACACGCTGACGGGCCACCCCGCCTGACCTCTGTCAATAGCAGGCCTAAGAGGAAAACAAATAGCTTAATGCCGACATAGTTGAGACTAAGGCCTAGCAAACAAGCCAGAAAACTCAGTAACCATGCACCTCTAGCAGGGGGAAAACCTCAAGGTCACATCACCCAGTCCAGTGAGTGACAAACAAAGAGGGAAGTGAGGTTACAAACAACAAGTGCTTCCATTCACATACATGAAAGCGCAAAGGGAGAGCGGGCAGCGATTCAAGTCGGCTACTTCAAAACCCCAGGCGAGGGAGAGCATTTTTCCATGTAAATGAACCCATTGACCAAAAACCTGATGCTAGCATTTGAACTACCGTGTATACACAGTGGGCACCGAGGGGGGAATCCTATACAATGATTATGTTGAGGGTCAGGGGGCACAGATGCCATGTGTGCCAAACGTTGACGCATCAAAGGCAGTCAATTCACTGGCCCATCTGCCCACAGTTCGCCATCAAAGCAACAAATCGGGTGCTAAGAGAGAAACACTTCGCTGTCATACTGTTCATAATCAATTTATATTGTTGGCATTCATATACAGCTTTTGACTTGCAGCCAAAAGAGGGGAGACACAGATCTCGCAAAACTCCCCCTCTCCCTCTCTGCTGGTTGTCTTCACATGAACAGCCAGAGAGAAGAATCTGCCCCTATCTGCAGCCACCCTCATCCTCGCAGCTATCTTCATTGAAGGACCATGCAGGGATTCACATGCAAGCTCAGAGACAGATACCCCGTAGAATGTATCATTAAAGCTCGGAGCGTGTTGTGCTTTATGTGTTGGAAGCTGCTGTGACGCTTGACAGGCTTTACGAGGAGGAACTTGAAAGCAATCACCCGCTCAAGACAAATACACTTCAGACACAGCACAGAAGACCATCCTATGTCGGACGGCAGACAGAAGCCTAGTGCGGCTGGAACTGTCAGTCAATGAGACTTGAATTTGAATGTACATGTGACTTGCAGTGCTGTTCTGTTGCGGTCTTTGGAGCAGTGGTACTTGTATGATGCTCTCTCAACAAATGCATGAACACACATGATGAAGAGGAGAGACTGACGACAAGTATATAGTCATGACATGACTGCTGAAACAACAAAGCATCATTTTCCATCAAGGTAACACTTTAAAAGCCCTTATCATAGCACCTCTCTCCCTGACACTTCACAGGAGGTGACCGCATTTGTAGGAAAAAGTCAAGTGTTTGTACGTCTTGGAGATGACAAGGCCAGTGTTGAAAAACAACTTTATCTTTGTCAACTTCACCTATGTGGAAACATCACCTTCCTCTCCTTTCAACACATTTTTGCAAAGGTGTGTCTGGACTATACAAACTCTGGAAACTCTTCGAGCTTTACGTTGTCTGCAGTTGTATGTGACGCTGCAACTACAGGAACGAAATCTCATCTTTCTGCTGAGAAACGTTGTTTTCCTAGATTTTTGGTATGATAATTTTATGATGTATCACTCAGACAGAGGATACTGAAGGAGAACAGAAAATTGTATAAAAAGGAACCATCAGTGAGAAATATGATCCTGACAAAAAGTGTTTGCAGATGGAAAACACCGCCGGGCAAGCGGGGTTATTGTTATCCACTTTGCATTTGGAGCACGGGGGTAATCGGCTTGTTTCGAGCCTTCTAAAGGCCCAAACGCTTCACCATTCAATTTTGATTTAAGACAAGGGTCCTCTTCACACAAGTGTGGAAACAGAGAGGGCCTGACCCTGTGCTTTTACAGCTTCTCCAAAAGAGAAGATACTGGGAAAGGAATCTGCCCCCTGCCAACGCCACTGAATCTCTCACTCCACCGTTTATGAGATGGGATAAATCAGAGACATCGGTTTGCTATGGATGACAGTCCCTGGGTCGATATCTTCAAAAGATGAAGTCCATCAGATTTACCTTACTGAATAAAGCAAAGTCAAACGCGGCCAGCGATAATAAATCAAACATTCATGATGGCGTCTGGGAAACATTTTAATTACTTGCCTTGTGTTTCTCGACACCCTTCAACCCCTCTCATCAGCAGTTAGGTTGTGGTTAGACGGTTTTACTGTGATGATGAAAAACGATGTGGCGACAAACTACAACCGCAGAGACAAAGATGAGCTCAGAGTATCTCGACGGATTCAATCTAAGTCAAAAAAACGGTAAACGATTTCGAGCCATCAGCAGAAGAGTGGAAAGCCTAAAACAAACATGTTTTAGAAGCATCCTGACACACGCCAGGCAAGCGTTTCTATCCAAGCCGCTCGTGGCGGCAGACTGGAGCCCTGTTCGACTGAGTGTGGTCTTCAAAGAGGCCGTTTATCGCTGCATCTGGAAAGGGGTCCATCTGATAAGAGTCTGCAGTTGCATCTTGGGACACTTCACAGGCCTAACCCAGCCTGACTGGGTCTTTAATCCTCTTGCTCATTGTTAACCTGCTGCTCTTTGATGGAGACCTACAGGTGTCTCATCTAGGTATGCTTCTCCGAAATCCCACCATACCACACTGAATTCAAACAGTCGCTTATAGCATGCATTTATATCGGGGCTAGTAGCTGTGTAGCAGCAACTGTGGGAGAACACGGGGGACGGAATGGGACGACTACAGTATATGAATATTAAACCAGGAGTCATTCAAGCCTACACTCACAAAGCTTTTACTTTATCTCAACATGATGTAAATTCTATTGCTTATTTGTATCTATGTTTCTTCTTCTTCTTTTGGCTTTCCCTCTTCAGGGGTCGCCACAGCGAATCGTCGATCTCCATCTTTCCCTATTCTCT
>JBBMJM010000020.1:879086-890117 GCA_037832705.1 Centriscus cristatus | reverse complement strand
CAGTCACAGATGGCGCTCAGCAGTGGCTCGAGGTTCATTCGATTGCTGACATCACCTTCAAATGGACACGCATCCTAAAGGATGTACATACTATAGTGAGTAAACCTTAGATGGGGGAGACTGAGCCTCTCTTAACTTCTCATGTGGTGTTAACCGAAGTGCCGAACAGAAAAATGCTTTGTTTAGTTGACGGAGGGGCGGAGTTTCAAGGTTTCCCAGCATTAGCTCAGCAGCAAATCTGGCAAAAGTAGGGACAGACACAATGGTTGCTGTTCAGTCGCGGGTTCTGAACTGGACGCTGCCACTGAGGGATTCCTATTTGACACGAGGTCACAGGCAGAATGACCGTTGGCACAAATCCATTTCATCAGACCGCCTCAAAAGGTTCCTGCTGGCGCTGAGTCATCCAGACACAGCATGCATTTGCACTCATGCCCTAAAGATAAATAGGACATGAAAGTGCCATGAGCCTGATTTCTATACCGAAGATCTACTGTCAGATCAGGCTGACTCATCCCACATGTCTCTTCTGTGAGTGGACGGAGACAGGGAGCTCCTCCAGGAACGCACATTTCCCACAGTGTGAACAACCTTCCTCAAGACATTCATCGACAGTTTCCTTCTCCTTGCAGCACTTCTCCATCATGGTTTACTTCTGAAAGGGGCCAAAAGCTCCTCAACCCCAACACCCCCCACCATTACTCCCCCAGGGACAGCTTTGAGCATTCTTGACGAAGAGGGGAACCTGCTTTTTTCCAAGAATGACCTCTTTGTTTTAGGGCTTAATTATTCCTTAATGACCTCATCCCAACAAAATGTGGCTGGCCATTAAGCCCCAGTGATCAGATACGGACACATTTATGACCCAATAGCCTCTGGTGCTGTCTCTATTGTCCTGTCATTCTCAATGAGTGATGATGCGGCTAACCAACAAAGATTGCTTGAAAATAGATGCAAACATGTTTGGATAAGCGAGTCATTCATCAAAGTTGGGCAGAGGGGCAATTAAAGGCTTATTACCCTGATAAATCCAGCATACCTCACATCTTGAGTTGCTATACAAACATGGGGAAAACACTTAGCTCGGTGCTCTCTATTCTTCAAAGCTACTTGGCACAGAAGTGAACACCTGTTGCGTGATAATAAATAACGCATTCTCATTATTATGCCACTCTTTAGCAGTGTGATCTAAATATGAACTGGCTTGACATTGGCCCTGGAGTTGTAGTGTACCTATCAAAACTACGGATTATGTCACAGATAAAGGTTACGCCAGCAGGAGACTTTAAGCCTGTGGTCTGTCTGTGTGTCTGAAGCCAGCCAAACACCCCCAACAGGGTCCATGTCAGAATCTGGCTGACGCGACTGAGGTCAACCCCCTGCCTCTGGACCAGTAACCTTATGTGACCCATGAAGTCCTCCCCTTCAGCAGGAAGACCGTCTCATACAGCAGTCGGCAAAGGACTTGACATAAGCACCCTGCACGGAGGCAATAAACTCGTGAACAAACCCACTAAACCGTTTGCAGAAATGCATGAAATGAACAGAAATATGCTGTTTTGTTTTAGTTATTGTTCATGGCTGTCATTAGCCGGTGGGGTCAGAAAGAACAAAAATGAAACCAACAATTGATTTTGCCATCAATCCAATCATTTGACATGCCCAGCAAAATCTATGGCCAAGACACCTGTTGAATCAGATCCTGGTTAATCAGGAGCTCATTGGGCAGAATGGACCCATCGGTTCGCTCCACTCCCCGTGGTGCCCGGTAGCACAGATCACCCACAGGCAGGGACGTTCCAAAGAAACCTTTGTGTAACACTTGCTCTTACACGTTCACACACTTCACTTGAGCTGCGGGTCGTGGGGGTGAGGGGTGGGGGGGTGCATGCGTGAACGGAATCGGCCTGTCAGCATCGATTTGCAAAGCTTTCGGGGCGGTGAACACTGACCAGGCCGGTGCACAGGCTGAAGACGGCGGGGAACTCGCTCCTGGCGTTGACGTGTCCGCGGAAGAAGCAGTGGCGCATATCAGTCGGCTCGTGGAAGGGAGAGTCCGTGGAGCTCCGCGGCTCCGCTCCCAAGTGTGTCACCGAGTACGAGGGGGCGATGAAGTCGGAGTCTGCGGTCAGATTGAGATGGAATCGGTCCCCGAACGCATCAATCCTGTAGTGAAGCCGCAGACCCGACAGGTCATCACTCAGACTTCTCCGTCTCCTTCTGAAGTGCAGCTGGTGTGGAAAGGACTCTCCGAAGTCATTGACCCGGAGCGGACGGATGATTTCGTACGATGACAGCTGCTTGATGAAGGCTTCTGCAAACAAACCCAAGCGCACCATGACACAGAACACGCGTGTGCTGAAGCTGTCTGTCATAAAAGATGAGTTCAATCTACCTTGTTTCGGATGCACTTGGTATTGCACAGTGTCCCGGACGAGTACTGACAGATGACACATTAGTCCAACCAGACAGATTGCAACCTGCATGATTTCCCCGGCGGTCGTCTCCACGGCAGAACCCTCCCGAGTCTCTCCCCAGCGGCTCCCCCCTCTCCTGCTCCCCGGCTGGTCAGCAACAGGTCGCGGGATCCGCGGAGGTTCTCTGCAGCGCAAGTCTTGCAAAGTGCACTGGCCTCATCGCATTGCTTCACGTGCATCCGCTGCCCTCTATAAACGCCAGCTACTTCCTGACACATTCATCCCTTCTGCACACGCACACACACACAAACACACACAGACACACGCACACACGCACACATACAGGAAAACACACGCACACACACACCCAAAAAAACAAAACAAAACCGCTACCTGATGTAAACTACAGTCCTTACTGAAAGGAGGGATCAGTGCCAAGTCCGCTTTCCCTTAGACATCCCTGGAACACCCGAGCACCCGAAGCACGAGCAACGCCCCCACAGGCTGCAGAGCCAATGGGGAGCGCGCCTCCACAGCACACATGTTCAGTGTTGTGTGCGTGAGACCGCTGGAGACAAGTCATCATACTGAATTCAGTTCAGCTCGATTCAGTTTTATTTGTGTCGCCCAACAACACAATTCAACTACTTGTTCAAATCGTGCTTGTTCTTGTGCTCGACACCACTGAGTTACGGTACTCTGTACTGAACAGGTAACGTTCATTTCATTCATTGCATCACTTTTCCCGACTACTCCCACATTTTGAAGAAAGGTGCACTATACTTGTGGGTCAGAACTGTGATGTTGATGAGATGCAGCTTATGTCATTGCAAATAAACACAGAGGCTCCAAGATGGATGAAGTCTCGCTTCTCCTTCACCTTCACCGTCTCATCTGAAGTTTCACTGGACTTTACATTTGGCACAGAACTACAATACCCACTGTCCTTAGACCTTCAATCAGGATGAGGAAAAGCATTTCTCTCACTGGAATGTACAGACCGGTAATTAGTGTTGTTTGCACAAAGAAAACACTGAGGTGGCACCATAAAGAAATGAGATTTAACTTCTAAAAGCTGCTCAGCAGTCCAATGATGTGTGTCCGTCCATGCCCGTCCAGTGATTCATGGCAGCAGGAGAAGCCCAGGAGTTTTAGAAGAACATCCACTGTCCCACCACCCACAAGTGGATGGAAGCAGATTCACTAGACGACTTCTATCACTGTCACACCAGGAGCAAACGTGACACTGACACATTCTTCCTACAAAGTTCATACCACAATGTTTTCTGTATCTGAACAAATTATCTATACGGTACAATACGCTGCATACTTCTAATGTCACCATCAAGTCGCTGATTAAAGATGAGACAATACGTCCCCGTACAACCCATGCTGATCCCAGACAGACTTTGCTCATGTATGAGCCATCTGACACAGGATAAGGGCTGGTTAGTCCGACGACTGTCAAATTAGCAGTTTTCAGGAAATGTACACTGACCAAGAGTAGGTTCTCCTCTTGATTTACATTAACATTTACATTTACAATCCCCATGAAGTAAATGTAACATTTATAGCTATCTATGGTTCTTAATTCTGTGTGTCTGTAGGTAAAAATTTCAATGTCCCGATTAGACTGGTCTAGATATATTAAAAAGGATAACTTGGAACCATTAGTCATAGACGTACTTTTGTAATGCAAACCACTTTAACATTTTGTTATACGGTCCTTTGTTTAGTTTTAATACCTTGATCTAAATGTAACACCTAAACTAGCAAAGAGTGTATTTAAACATTGATGTGATGAAGGCATTTAAATCACTTCATGTCCATCGAATCACACTACTGTTACTTGTGGGGAAATTATTAGAAAATCAAAGCACACAATCATTAGCACAGAGGACATATGGGTCATTCTTCACTGTCATCCACTGGAGGAAGTACTTCCTTGGTCTTGCTGTGGTCAGCCTCTCGTTAATCATTTGGGCACGTAAGGTCTTATACAAAGTTGATGGACGTGTGAATGGGGTCTTGTTTTTCACGTCCTTTGAAGACTAATGTCACAGTATTGTGAGTGATTAGACTCGGTGGGCTCACCGGAAACACTTTTGGGCCCTATAAGCTCCTTCTTTGACACAAAACATCTAGTCCCCAAGTCATGGCTATTACTTTTCAAGTGTCACACTCCTGCCTGTCTCTGAACAAAGTGGTTTTCTGATTCAGAAAACCAATCAGGAACCAGAGACATTTCAGCTAAAATCCTAATGTAGCCAGTGGTAGACCATATTTTTCCAATTCTTTTCCAATCTGTCACGTCAGATGTGGCCCTGTCATCACTGGAAGGTTACATTTCAGTTGGATAGTCCAGACTACATGCCCACATAGTTACACTCTATCTAGTAGTAATTGTTTGCAATACGACTCACTGTGCTCCCACTGCAACCCAGCACCTTCTTGATAATGTCTTGGGAATTCAATCATTCAAGTCCAGACAGTCTTCCTCTCTCCTAAGAGTGTTCTCACACAATATAGGTCAACAAAGTCGATGCAACGTTCTCCTCCATTCTTGGAATGGCGCGTCTTGACCGCTAGATTTAAATTTGTTGCAGTCTTTGGTCAAACAGTATACGGTGTCCATTCATGAAAACATGTCACGTATGTGTAGTTTTTAATGAAATTACAGCCTGTAGGAGGCTCAAGGACACATTTCAGTCATAGCATTCAGGGCTGTTCTGTTCAGTACAGTACGTGACGATAGGTCGGAGACAGCAGGTAAACCAGCTTGTGACTGGCTCATACCTAAACAAAGTTAGCATTTCCTTCATTATAAACAATCGGGGTGGATCCACAACTTTCTGGTGATATGCTGACCCCTATTGAGTGCGACAACAAATTGTTCCCTCAAACGTCCAAACCAAACTGAAACAAGAAGCAAATGCACATCTGGAAACAATTCCAACATGCTCATGAAACAAGATTCACACGTTCCGTTTTATTTGATAGCGTTCATGAAAAAGAAAAAAAAAAAGAAATTCAACGCAGCGTTCGGTCATGCTTGCTAAACGGCATATGAATTTCAGAAATCCCAAGATGAAGTTATTATTGTTTCATGTAAAGGCTGCTTCAACTGTAACTCCTGATGCTTCCCCGATGTGTTATTCATCCAGTCGCCAAGACTCCTGTGAGGCTATTCATCCTGCTCAACCATGGTCGCCGTGCTTCATCAAGGGCTCAGTGAGGATGGGCAAATAGAATTGAGTCTGACAAACAGAAACCAGCTGTAAAAAAAAAGAAGAAAAAAAAGAAAAAAGCCATATTTACATATGTCTCTTTCCGAAAGAATGTATAGTATGTTAAGAGAGCTCCATAGAATAATGTTCTTTGTTAAAGAAAGTCATTTCTATTTTTGTTGCTCATTAAGTCCCTCATCATATTACCTTTAGTTATGATAATAATGATGAGAAGAAGAAGAAGGACCCGCCCCAGAAACAGCCACCACAGGGAGGTCAGGTGTCAACCATTACTTTAATATCATCCTCTCCTATGAACTAACAAGCTCGTATCACCTACGGCACATTTTAAAGTTACTGCAGATTGGATAGTCTTTTTAAGCTAAGTGTGGCCAACCACATACTCATTAGTTCTTGTAAGGACCAAGTCCTGAGGATGAAACCTTCCCAATTTTTGCCAGATGTGCCGTCAGGTGTCTGTGCATGAGGTCTCTGCTCTGACTGTTTTTATACACATATCACTGTAGCTTTAATAGTGTGAACTCGTCCTGCAAAAAGGCCTCATTCATTTGCTTTAAACTTCTATGGTGACAGAATGCACAAATGTTAATTCAGCAGAAATATCTGCCCTTAGGACCCCTAACTATCTGCAGACAGAGGTTCGAGCTTCACAGATCAAATTACTTCCTCCTAATTGCACGTCAGGACTGGGTTTCACTTGTTCACCATATCAAATCTGCAATAATATATTCTGAAATGACCCTGCGCATTGCTTGGCCCTTGGCGATGGATGACCTCCTGGGGCCAGGGCATGGGAGCAAAAGAGGTATAAAGAACTGTGCTCTTTGGCAATGAAAATAGAAGCATATTCTTGTTAAAAGTTCAATGTAAGAAACCATTTTACCTGCATGTCTTTGTTGCAGAGCAGGAAATGTTTCAAACATTTCTTGTTGCAGAGCAAGAAATGTTTGAAAGGAGCCATGTGTCCGTCTCGACCGGTAGTTTTTCCCCTGAAGGGAGCAATCAGCTACGGTGAACATCAGTGGAAATCATGTAAGAAGCACGTCGGTTTTGATTTTGATGGTTTGTGACGCTGGCCGCAAATGTTTAATTGGAATGTCTGATTTATTTATTTATTTATTTAATAATGTGCCTTCTGTAAAATGCAGCAATGGTTTTAATTTCCCTTCCAGTTAAAGATGTTGGATCTTCCTCTGACTGAATGATCCTTTATTGTCCTCTGGGATTTATGACGTGTTATTGAACCACTTGTGACAACTGAGCACCCCAGCCTGGCCAACACTTATTTGAACTTTTCGTGGTCTGCCAAACAAACTATAATTTAACTCATATGCCCATCAAGGCTATCGTCCTCTATGAAAACACGATTTTATGAAATCTAGTCTGAATAATACCGTTGACCCAAGATCATTTGGCACATGGGGCACGATGGTGTCGTACTTGGGTGGATCACAGAGGTTTTCACTCTGCATTATTAACTTGCCAACATTAATTCAACAATGGATTTTTTAAATAATTGGCAACGTCATATATCAGTTCATTCTGGTTCATCTTCATCTTTATTATGCGAAAATCCCAACACATGGAATCTCAGAGGAAACAGAGCCAAAAGACCATCCATGTAGTTTTGGATCTGCTCGAGGTTTCTGTGCCTGTAAAAGGAACTTATTTCCTTGCCTTCGTTGCTAAGAGCTGCTCATGAGAATGTAGGGTTTCTCTTCAAGCAGCTTGCTAAGCGTCATGAGATAAGTGTTGATGTCAACTGGCGCTTTACAAATAAAATCTCAAACTCAAAGACTGACTTTCTTGCTGCACTATCTGCATGCTGCTTGGCATAAGCGTCCGTTTTCAGCTCAATTAATCAGCATATTCAGGATGTTAAGAACACACTTGACGGATGAAGAATATTGGCTGCAGATCAGGAAAATAGCAGCTGAATAGCTTTTAGTCCAACAATCAATGTGCTCATGATCGCTTCGCTCTCATTCAACTCAGGTGATTTATCATCCAAGGACTGGACTACCTCCTCCTGCCTCACCCCCTAACTTTGCAAAGCACAGACTTGAAAGCTCAAACAGCTAAGAACCACCCTCTTTCTCTTTCTCTCTCTCTCTCTCTCTCTCATGGTTCAGTGGGTTTGAACTACCCAGTAACAACAGTGATCTATACCCCTGATACATATTGAGGCCTTTCCTTCAGTCCTGACAGAGGTCTCCTGTGCAGAAAATGTTACAAGCCTAAAAGAATGATCCCAACAAGTGAACTTTATCACTGTATATCGGTGTTTGAAAAGATCAACTTAATTTACAGAGTTTCAGGAAATCCCGTCTGCAACAAGGCACACAACAGTACATCAGCCCTGCCAGGTCCCATGGAACCAGTCAGTGGGTTGCAGATGAGGTTTACTGTGTCACTAAAGGAGTTACCACTGACCACACACCCCCATTTTATACCATCTCTACTCCCACACTTCCCCTCACTGACCGTTCAGGTGGTTCTCATGGTGCAATGATCAAGGGGCTCGGCCACCTGAGACTTGTGGTGACTCGCACGGCAGATTAAGGCCCCCCCCTCTAAATACGCATCCGCCCCCCCCTCTTGCCGCAACGAAGCTTCATAAGCCGCTGAATTCCAAGTGGCCTTTAAACACAGTGGTCTGTCAGCCTCTTTCCTGCTCCAATTGAGTGGGGCATTGTCTGCGTTAGCCCCGCAGACAGCTGTAAAACAACGTCAAAGCAGCAGCCTTTCAACGTTTTCCGCAGAATGAATCATCATATTATGGCAAAATAACAGAAAAAGAGGCTGTATGAAACAAGAGACCTATTTCTGAAGAGTGACACAGTTAATTGAGCACTGTGGTAGAGGTAAAGAAGGGTAAATAAATGATTCAATGCGATTCTATCAATGCACATCTTGTATGTTGATGGCTCTTTTCATGGCACAGCCAGTGTTTGTTTTCGTCTAGAGATCCATGACATCATTTAATAACCTGCGGGTGGTATTATACAAGCCCGTCCTTTGTAAGTTAAAGAAACGCTGTGAGACATGTAACGATTTGAGGAAATATCTGTCTTAGGTCCAAATGTCGATGAGATTTTCAAATGCAGCCTTTTTGTAAGGATAGGTCAAGGAAAGAGTTCATGCCAGATGGTGTTACAGGATTCGGGACAAAGTGAATCTCCAGGAAATTAATGTAAGTCGCACACACAGTTGTGCAGCATTTCAGACATTACACTGTGTGTGTGAGAGACAGAGAGAGAGAGAGAGAGAGAGAGAGAGACTCAGCATGGTGTGAAGGTGTTGGTCAGTGAGCTGTATCGTCTGGGATGTTTTGTTCTCCTAACCAGCTGTTCCGTCATGTCGGAGCTGTCAGACATGCTGGGCATCCAGCTGTCTGAGGTGAAACAGAGGAACTGGTTTGACAAAGTGAAATCAGCCATGGTCATCTCATGTCTGCAGAGAAGTTCTGCTCCTCGTCATAAAATGGAGTGTGTGATGTCTGATGCTGCCTTATGTGAATAGAGCAGACACTTTCCGAGCAATTTGGCAAGACACATGAGTGAGAATACATCACACGATGATTCTCAGAGACAACGATCTACAGAGGCAACACACCTGTGACCCCACTGGCAATATGGCACCTGTCATGTGATTAGATTTGACAATGAACTATGACAAAGACTTTTCCATTCTCTAGCTGTCTGCAGGGATGCACGCTCTTATTTTTCACCAGCACGTTGTGGTTTTTAACATCCAAACTGTTTCTTCTCCCGCAGGATGAAATATATTGATGGTTTTCAACACAGAACGGAGGCCGTCTTCTACATTAGTTATCTACATTTCATTCGGCTCAGTCTTCAATGTCAGGCCGGTGGACAAGAAAAAAAAACATTTTGACACCGAACGCCAACACATACTGCAAGAAAGACATTAATCTGCCACCTGATATGTCTCCATGAGATGATTGGATGCCACACAACTCACCAGCACTCATCGTGGTTGACTGAAAGTAGGACCAGAAAGCATCGTGTCGACCTCTTTTACTTTGCATTTCCCGGTGTCACAGAGACTAATCTGTGAGTGATAAGTGGCAATGCCAGAGACAGCTGGCCAGTATTTGGGGATATTAACAGCTGTGGACTTAAAACTGGCAGTGACTCTTGGGATTTGATGACAGCAGGGGTGGCCCTGGTTTTAAAATACTTAAATAACTAAGCAAATACTGTTTGTAACAGTAAATGTAACAGGAGCTGAGAAGGGCAAAGTCAATAAAAGCAGACCGAGGCTGGCAGTTTTGGAAAATAAAGAACAGGAGTGATATTATATAGAGAGAAGGAGACGGTATATGTTACTGTTGGTTTATAAATTTAAATGTAGAAAAAAAAATATCCACCTGCTTATAACTCCATGGTGTCAAAGCTAGAAATGATGCCCAAACCTATTTAAGTACACAACATACAACAACTACTGGCCTATTAGTAGGTGCATGAAGTTTGACGTCTGTGGTGAGTTATTTTTCACGTCAGCATATTGGACCCAAATTAAGTTTCCCTTCTTGTAGTTACCTCTGACATTAAAAAAGCATCACAAGACTCATCACATGAATCTAAACCCAACCTGAGATGTGCTTTTTAAATACAGTGTGTTAAGATAGTAAGTAAGTAAATAAGTAAAACATCCCCAAAGGCACCAGGCAGAACAACTGCAAGCACTATTTGTGACCACCAACCAAAATAACAGAGAGGTCACATGAAGTGGAAATAGACAACGCCACGTGATGAGAGCTGGGAGAAGATGAGCGTGTTCTGGAAGGAAACCTGTGACTGCTCCTGGATCTTCATGCTCCACGCCCACGTTTCCCGACAGCTGCCGGCCACTTTTCAGGACACACAATGACCCACCCGGGTCTGGTAATCCACTCGTGTTACATTACAACACACAAATTGGCTTTTCGCATTTGGTGTCATCAGCTAACGAGAACCAGAACGTTCCAACAGACGTCGTGTCAGGTGTGTGATGCTGTGGTCATCCGAGTCGATAACTGCTGTCATCAGTGACAAACAAAAAAAAAACCCAATATGTCATGATCGTTATTAAAAAGAAGCCACTGTCGGTTGCACATGAGGCGTAAAACATCATTTGTAGGCTTTAACAGTGTCAGAATGTTCATCCTTTTACACACACACTGAGCTCAGTGCTATTCTATGCTCTCACAAAGGGTCCGTCCACTTTCTGCCTCATTTCATTCCCTTACAACAAGATTATAGCTTTGTAGCACAAGGGTGTTGTGTATTCACACACACACACACACACACACACACACACACACACACACACACACACACACACACACACACACACACACA
>JBBMJM010000020.1:833557-854507 GCA_037832705.1 Centriscus cristatus | reverse complement strand
GTTCCTCCCCATTAGATGTATTATTCATTGTGACTGCAAATGTGTTCCCCGTTAAACAAATACCTAGTACTTAAAGCTCACAGTGCCATCTAGTGTGCATTGGAGTGAACTGCATGAACGTTTGGAATATAACAGAATAGACTTCATTGTCATTGCGCACGGTTTACAACGAAAATTGCATGTAGGGGCGACTGTGCACCACGGGGGGTTGGGGGGTAAATAATTATACAATAAATATCAGTAACAGTGGCAATGAACAATTTAAACAGTGGGGTTAAATGGTTAAAACGGTATAACAGGTGAAAAGCAGCAGGTTGATTTAAAGAGTCATATTGGACCGTTTGCGCGTTTAAATGGTAAAGGTTGGCCAGGAAAACTTACGGGTAGTGTAAAGGGATTCCTCCGGCTTCGATAAATAATATTATTTTTACTGTATGAATGAGGTGTGCTGTATCACAGAATGTACACGCTTGCATTAGGAGCTATTAAGAGGGAAATTGCACTTTTCTCTGTCTCTTCTTGACTTAATACTGTGGAGGATTTGGAGCGTATCGTACTGATTTCATTTACATACACCAACAGGAAGCACGTCCTTATTTCCAGCGTGGTTCCATTGTTGTTCGGCGTATGAGTCGTGTCAACAGCACATAGAACATTTGAGACGAACATGTGAGTAACAAAAACACAACCGTTTTTTTATTTTTTTATTTTTTTTTATGGCGCGGCCTATCCCATCCTGTCGCTCGTAGGGTGATGGCCCACGTAAAATATTTTCCTCGTATTCCTTCAGTGTTTACGGACACATTTATTTCTATAGAAATATAAATCTCTATATTTTGATCATGCTAAAAAAGGAAAAGCGTATGTAGGGGCATTTTCCTTGACAGATGAACAATTAAAATATCATCAAACACCTATAACAGTGGTATCGCCCACTCTCCAGGAAACCCAGATTTACGCTCCTGTCCCGGTGTGTCAAAGAAGCCGGCGGAATCATTTAGTACATTTCTTCGGTGAAGAAAATCTTAAACGTAAGTCACGTGGAGTTTGCACTTAGCCCCTCCAGATGTCGCCTAATAAACCTAATTCACCGACCTTTGATTTCCTCCAGGTGGATTAAATAAACCTGTGTGTATGACACACAGCTAACGTTAGCTGGATCGCTGGACCCTCCGCTAGCTAGCAAACAAAAGACGAGCACGGACCTGTAAGGTAAATGTCATATTCACAAAGCGTGCTGCGCGTATCAGTTACACTTAGATATGTTTATTCGACAACCAGATTCGGCCGTGATACACAGTGTTATATATTAGAATCATCCAAACTGCTTCAGCGCTGTGCAAGTTAGATTTCCGTTATGTGAGTAATGTCACTCACAGATACAATATATCCAGTATTCCCAGTGTTTGGGGTGGAAGGATTGATGGAACAAACGTCACGTTTATTCAGGTCGTGTGTGTGTGTCCAAACTGTATTAACTGCCCAATCTGCCCTGTCTGCGCCACCACCTATAGACCTATAAATATAAGTATATAAGTAGAACTTTCTTTTTACAGGGACAGTTCCTGGATTGGCCGAATTCCTTATCATTGGAAGAAGAGGACACGCTCATGAGTCTTACTCATTTTCAAATGTAGAGTGTACAGTCCTGATACTTCACAGGGATGTCTCATAATGCAGAAAAGGTCAACCTGATGTTTTAATTTATTTTCTTATTCTATTTCAAACAGCCAGAAGTGCACAGGTATGCCTTGCACCCTGCACAGTATACGTTAATTCACTTTATTTCTGTTTGTTTTGTTGTTTAGAAGTGTGTGTGGGTGTGTAACAGCACAAACCAAAGTTTCTCATGCGCAGCCCAGCTGGTGAAGCCTGATAAAGGTTCAGTGATGCCGGTAAAGAAGACGAGGAAGCTCTTTGAAGCTGACGAACATCAGATCAAGTGTAAAATTGCACGGTGAATACCCACCCATGCACATGCAACTTTGTACGTCTGACCTCTGTGATGATATACCTGCAGCAGAACATCCCACCAGATTCAAATATTTAAAAAAATATTCAATTTATTCAAGATTGCTTGTGTGTTGGGGAAATGTGAGTCAAGTTTGGGGGTTTTTTTAAGTTGCAGATGCCTTTTTTTTCCACAGTTTCACTCGATCTCAGATCCATGGCCCGCGACCAGTATGTTCCGAGAAGCCGTTCTCCAGTAAAAAGTGCCTGGCTTGGTTCTGTGAGTACGCCGGACCTGAGGAGGTGGTTGGGCCAGAGGCTATGGAGAGGTTCTGTGAAGACATAGGTTTGGAGCCCGAGAATGTGAGTTACACCCAGACCCATTTCCAAACACTGTTTCACCCAAAGTTTCACTTTCTTTGTTAGAAATTCCATCAGGGCCAGTTCGTTCCTGGGTCCAACTTGTGTTTTTCAAACTTTGTGTTGAGATGTGCACTGGTATTGATGCAGACGTCCTCCTTCATTTAACTTTCTCCTACAGATCATCATGCTAGTTTTAGCGTGGCATCTAGAAGCAGCAACTATGGGGTTCTTCACCAAAGAGGAGTGGCTCAGAGGAATGACGTTATTACAGTAAGACGTTAGTTGTATTTCACCCATATGGTTGTCATTAGTTCGTGTGTGTCACTCAAGTCTTCACGTCCCTGCAGGTGTGACTGCACAGAGAGGCTACAAAGCAAACTGGATTACCTGCACAGTGAACTCAATGACTCTGCCATCTTCAAAAACATCTACAGATATGCTTTTGACTTCACAAGGGTTAGTTTGTTCAGTCTGGCTGTTATATTTATGTGTAGTTTATCTGACAAAGTTGGCCACTTAAATCGGTGCAGAACCGAATCCTTGTTTCCTTCCCACCTCATAATCGGTCTAAAAGCCTGAAACTGAAGCCTAATGTCTGATAAGTCTTGTAGCATCCAGGACTATAATACTTCAGGCTATTCAAAATGTGATGGGCTGAACTGGGCTCAAATCAAACAAAGCGCCACCTGGTGGTGAAAAGGAAATAAGCAACCATAGGATTCTGTTTGAAGTGGACCTTCCAGTTAAAAAAAAAAGTTAATAGTTTTCATGTGAGCGAGATACCACATCAAATAATTTTAGTACTGTGTCTAGCTATGCAATCTTAATATCTTAGCGTATAGTTTTTTTGACAAGTAACATCATTATCATCATCTCAATCCATCCTCAGGATAAAGACCAGAGGTGTTTGGACATGGACGCTGCTAAATCCATGCTGGCCTTGCTGCTGGGAAGAACATGGTCTCTCTTCCCAGTCTTCCACCAGTTCCTGGAGGTAAATCCTTTTTTTTTCCTCCAAGGACAGCAGCTGTAGCTTCAGCATGGCGTGGAGCTGCAGTGGTGTGTGATTGCTCCATGTCACCCTCTCACTGCTTCCACATCTGTCCCACAGCAGTCCAAGTACAAGGGGATGAATAAGGACCAGTGGTACAATATACTGGAGTTCAGCAGGACCATCAACACAGACTTGAGTAACTACGATGAAGATGGAGCCTGTGAGTATAGACGTTTATTTTTTCATACCTTTACCCTAAAAGGTCATAAGATGTTCTCTTTCTGAAAAAGTTCAAACTTTTCCAGGGCCTGTGCTGCTGGACGAGTTTGTGGAATGGAAGAAAGCGTGGTCAGCGTTGTAGCAGATGATGTCACAACACCACAGAGCCAAGAGGAGAGGAGAAGACAAAACAAAACACAGACAGCAGACCGACTGCAGCAGTTCACACACACACACACACACGGACTGAAAAGAATTCACTGTGGACACACACTCTGTGTCAAAGCTCAAGAGGCCTTTCTCTCCCTGGCTGGACTCTGTTTCGTCAACTTGGAGAAAGATGGTGCAGATTATATGGAACAAAGTTCTTACATAAAAAGAACTGGAATTTCTGTTTATAGTTATATTTTCCCTATTTGCCGTCTTGTTTATAGGTGTTTTCACAACAATAAAAGGAAACGTAAGAACAAGCTGCTTCTTAACACATTCTACATACCTACACATGGGAGACGTCATCGACAGTCCATGACCTGAATGTTCACACGTCAACCCTGTGACCCCGACACCTTTTGCGTGTTCAGACAAAAATATGTTGCTCAGATCATCCTTCCACTCGTGAGAAGAAACTACGAGTGATCCACTCTGGGAATGATGGTGATATAAAAAGAAGCGAGAAGAAAACAGCCAAAGACTCAGCTTGTATTAATATTTGATTTTTCTTGTTTCACGCACACACACACAAAACCTTTTAAGTTTAACAGTTTATGTGAAGCAGAAACATTTGAATGTTAATGTTTAATCTGGGCATGTTTAATGAATAAGATCCCCAGTGGATGTGCAAACAGTCACTGAAGAAATGTGACATCTCGAAACTTTTCTGACACACTGAATCAGCTTTCAGGTTAAAGAAAAAGGATAGAAATTGGAGGTGTGTCTTTTTGTGATTGATTGACAAAACAGTGTTATTTGAAATTTGAGTAAAAAATCAGGACCTCAGTTCAACACAAACATTGTGCAATGAGTGAATTTGACCAGCAGGTGTGTGTGCGTGTGTGTGTGTGTCCAGCTAGCTTCTGTAAACTTCACAAATACTATTACACTTCGTGATTAGTTGGTGGTCAGTGATTCCATGTGTTTCAGTGAACCTCATTCCCACAGTCCGTGTTTACCCTTTACATGCTAATGACCAGCAGCTACCGCAGAATAACCCAGTGACAAATACACCATGGTCATTGTGAATACCCTGATCTGATTGGCCGTGTGTTAGAACTGTGTAATGAACACAAAATCCAGCTCATGTTTAACATTTCTAATACATATTACATTGGCGACGTTAAAACAGCATATGGGCAGCGCAGCTGTCAGCTGCAACAACATCTCCAGGTTTCAGCGACAGCGCTAAAAACGAGTGGACGTTCGACGAGCAAAACTAGCAAAACGTATGATTTTAGCATTTCTTTCAATTTGTCTGCAGAGGACAAGACCAATATTGACGAGTGGGATACTGCATGTAGGTTTTAGGGCACTTCAAGGAGACAAACCACACTCCGCTTCACAACTTGCCCTGAAAACATTTAACGCATGATCAACAAGCAAAAACAAACTGACCAAGAGGATAACGGCTGACTCAGGTTTTATTTTTTGAAATGATTTTATGTTCAGTGCTCAGGGACACATCTGTGACATGAACACTGCAGGAAACAGTTAACAGTCCAGGTCGGGCAGCGTGGTGCACTGAAGGATACGCAGATAGTTCTTCACTTTGTTGGAGTCTCGGAGGAAACAGTAAAGCAGGTCACTGTGGTCCATGGAGTTTAATTCCCCATGTCGGTAGAAGGGGAGGGCAGAGGGGGCCGGTCTGTCAAGAGACATGTGACTCACCGTGTTGCCAAGCACCCCCAGCAGCTTCATCTGAGGTGGACAGAAGATACCTTAGAATGGTTTTGGCTGTGAGAATAGAGCAACACTCTACCTTTATCTTTCTTTTTATCTACAAAGTCATTATTTTTAAAGTCTGCTGAATTATACAGGTGCAGCTCAGAAATTTGAATATCATATATTTAGGGTATTGGACATAATTCATTTCACTTTTGATAATTGAAACTAATGTTCGATGTCAATTTAGCGATTGAACCACTGATTATACAGTTGAAACACGCGACGCGGGATTTTTCTATATTCACGAGCTGTATGCCATATTTATCCAAATTTGAACAAAAAAGGGTTTAGAATTTCAGTTCATGTTTGAAAGAATCTAAAATGTATGAAAGCGTCAACTGTTTGAAGAAAATTACTAGAAAAGAATAAAGTTTTCCATGATCACAGTTTAGAGATGTTGAATTGCTGACACAGCTAAAATAGCAGTAGTCTCGTTCTCAATAGAACCAAGTATCGCTGGAAGTGGAGCTCACCTTCTCTGTCATCTTCAGGACCCCGTCCCTCAGCTCCTGAACCATATCGCTCATCTCCAGCAGCTTGTTGAAGCCGTGGTGGTTGAAGTCCTGGTTCTGGTCCTTGGACATGCTCTGGTAGAGCTGTGACAGGGGGTCCCGCCATGCTCCCAGCAGCCTTAGGATCACTTCTGTCAAATGTTCTCGCTGTGGGTGAAGAAAGAGCTCAAGTGGCTCCCAGAGGGAAAAACAGCTTTTTGATGACACCTCAACATATGTGGGAATATTCATACTCACTCCGAGTCTTTGTGCGTTCTCTTTGTCTTCTGGTGTCACTATTTCATGCGTGTGACACTTCCACCGTCCGATGATGTTCTTGCTGGGAAATAAATCTTGTTCTCGCTTGAAAGAATTTACAGACAGAAACATATTCAAAGTTTGAATGTTTGGCTCAGTGGTAAGACAATTTGTGGACTCACAAATAGTGTGTGCAGGTCCCCGGAGACGCTGTGCATCCTGGAGGATTGCTGCATGACCCTGGCAAAGAGGTCCACCAGGGAGGGAACGTGGCATCCAGCTTGTCCGTAGGCACATAGCGGGGCAGTGCCGACCTGCATGCAAGACTCCAGGCACATCAGTGTGAGGACGGCCACCCAAACTGATGAGAGAAGATGGAATTCGACACATTGTCACCTGAAAGTCAAATAACACACTTGTCTTCAGTCTCACCCCTCGTCATGGTCCCGGTCTTTGCCTGGCAGAGTTCACCGGCGGAGCTCCTCCTGCAGGGATAACTCGAACAATGACGACAAACAAACACACAAATTGACTTATTTATAGAGAGGACTTCTGTCTTTACATGGCATAAGCCCGGACTGGCCAATAGCAGACGAGCAGCGCAGGCGGAAAATCTGCAAAACACTGCAGCAATTTGTCCATTGAAGGCAATAATGCACATTAGTTAATGTGGTGGTGGTGGGGTGGGGTGGGGGGGTTTAAGCTTTCCTTATGTATGTATGTATGTATATCTATCTACCGTATCTACCGTATCTATCTATCTATCTATCTATCTATCTATTTATCTGGTCAGTCAGGGCTGACTGACCACAAGGTAGATGTCATCAGTACGTTTATGATTATTACAACTGTCCTTGTTGAAGAATACATCACATTTTCATCAGTTCATCATCACAAAGACCCATCATGAGTTCTTTTACAGAATATTTTATTGTTTCCAACAAAACATATAATAACGATGTCATAAATACATCAATATCCTTTAGAAAATAGAATCTACAATCAATTTACATTTATTAATACTATGTACAGCTCTGAGTGCATTATATTACAGAGTTAGAGCTATAAGAGCAGGGATGAAATGGTGAGCTGCTCATGGAAGCATTGTTTCTGATTTCCCATGAGAACCCAACGCAGAAATACTCTCTCTCTCTCTCGGGATTCCAGCTTGTTTTTGTCTAAAATCACGTGTCAGGTACGGGATCATCCTTCTCATGTGAGTCTGTTCAACATCTATGATGCTTCCACTTGCGAGTGGCCACAGCGATGTTTGCGTCCTTTTTGTGCCAAGGGAAGAGTCTGGTGAGGGCGAGGGTGCCGTCAGGCTGCACGGACCCGGTTAGCACGTAGAGCTGCGCTCGCCCAGGTCGCACAAGGGCGTTAGAGCAGCGGAGGTTGATGAGGAGCCACTGCTGGAGGAGGTGCTGGGTGTCGTAAGGCAGGAGAGGTCCCTGGCGAATGAATTCAACACGGCCCTCCACCTCAAACTCCGGCTCTCCCATGGGCAGGCGACGGCGGTGGAGTTTGGCGGTCACGGCTGTGGAAGACACACAGACTGGTGAATCATCTGGCTTGAACACATTTGTGCAGAAACAAATGGGTCCAACGCGTAGTCTGCTTTAAAAACAATGAGAGGTCTTACCAAAGTCATGGTGGCAGAAAGAATCCAGGACTGTTTTCAGCGCAGGAGACTCTTCCACAGTAGGGCAGTTCTGGCAGGCAGGTTTGGGTAAGTCTGGGAAGAAAATGATTACACATGACTTAAAGTTCCATGAAAGTGATGACTGTAGGTCAGCGATCTGACAGGCAGCTCACCAAAACAGCATTTCGGTCAGTAGTCTGGGATGTTTACCTTTCGCAAAGTGGCTGAATTTAGCATGGGGAGAAAGGCACATGTCCTCCTCTGCAGGGAAGCGATCACAGTCAAGTGCTTCAGGCCACGGATGACCCTGGCAGGCGAGAACCGGGGCACAGCTGTCCCTCACAGCCACACACAGACTGCGGCAGGGCTGGATGAAACTGCGCGAGAAAAAAAATTCAGACTGTTAAACAATGATAATGGCAAAGACATCAGGGATGTTTCCACTGACTCGAAGTAGAAAAAACGGGAACTGAAGATTTTAAAGTTGACTTACGTGTCAAGACAGACGGGAGCGATGAGGGAGCAGAGGAAGGCCTGAGCCTGGGGGTGGCAGCCTGTCTGCAGCAGGGGTCTCCAGTCCTCCGAGCGGGGCACCACCTCCCCCTCAAGGTTACTGTGGCCCAAAAAGTTTGGCAGGCGCATCTCCGAGTATCCGACATCTTTGCACACTTTCATCTGGTTGGGGATCGCAACGCAGCGGGTGGACTGACCCAGATCGAAGGCCGTCAGAGGGCACAGCAGAGCCAGGAAAGCCACAGGGAAGAACATCGCCATGCTGAGTGTGAGAAATCCCCGAGGTAGATGGGCGGTTGTCCTGAGGTTGTTAGCAGAGGCCTCTTGCCGTCCTCGACTGACTGTCAGGCTGCCGCTGCTGCCGCTTTATATACAGAGAGCTCGGCCAGCCCCATCAGTCTGCGAGTCTGTTATCAACTGCCTATCACAGACGCAGAGACGATGTGTTTGGAGACAACGGCTTGTTTTGTGATGACTGCAGACAGAGGGGCAGTAAGCAGATGGAGGGTGTGTGTGTGGAGGGGGGGGTGCAATGGGCAATCACAGCTTTCACTCAAGTCCAGTCACAGGACCATGTTGAAGAAAACCTGTAACCTCAAAATGATCAACTATGATTTTAGGTGCAGTAACTAAACACTGCTGGTGAACAAACCCGGAGCAGCATGGTTAGTATCATGTTGATACTTTCAATCAGCAGCTGAGAGGGGCATTTTGTGTCAAATATTAATTCCCATAGATTTTGTTTTTCCTTTAAAAAAAAGAAAAAAAAAGCTAATGAGTGAAATTACACAAATCCATGTTGAATGGAATCCAGGTATTTTTGCAGACAGACGGTCTCCTTCCTTCATATTGCTGGTCTGTGTCCTAATTGGCAGTGTCTGTCCACGGGCTCGCCTAGCTTTGATCTGCCAAAATGCAAAATCCAGATGTAAAATAACACAAGCACACCTCTTTTCCCTTTAAAAAAAATCCCCAAAAAACGCAGACCGCTCCATTTTATGGTGTTCTTTTTTGGTGTTCAACAAATTAGAAACAGAAACCCACAAAGGGACCCGTTCTGATGAAGACCATTGACACAAAGGGGGGAAAACATGAATATTGTGTTTATATTAGAACACATATTACTGCACATGACCACAGCGGCACGTTAACATTTCTCGGCTGTAGACATACCAGCGTCCATTCAAGAGACCCAGATCTCGTCCTGAGATGTAGACTGCTGCTACAGACACAAGTGTTAATTTGTCTTGTTCTCTGTCTCAGGCCTCTTAATCCGACAATAGAACTACATTACAGCATTACGGATTTGTTTGGATGTCGTCTGTCTCCAAATTTAGATGTGTATCTAGGCTTGATGCCTCAAGGCCTTCTTTCCTTCATGAATCAGGGGTCTCCATCCCGACCAATGCGTGGTGGCCACCGTAGCCTCAGACGCACCCAAGCCCCAGCTTAGCCATCATTTACAGCCTCATCTGATGAGAGGAGGCTGGTTCCAGTTCGGGTAGACGAGCACAACCCGTAAGAGGGGACTAACTGGGCAATTAGAGTCACAGACCAATTTGGGAGAACAATAGGTCTCCATATCTAACAAGCTCCCCCTGCCAGCAGCCCAGCAGGGGTCTGTTGTTGGGCCTAATGGCCGCGCTGTAGACACAGAGTCTGTCTTGGTAATGTGTCGCCTGCTTCTGCCTCAGTTAATCAGGAGGCGATGAAAGCATGAGATGGATCGCTGGGCACCTGTTTGTCAGACAGACACATTTGGACTTGTAAACATGAACATCTCAGGAAACAGGCCAATAAATGCAACAAGATCAGCTATCTTGTACGTCCAAACAAAACGGGACAGTTTGTCTTATCACAGGTCAACATGTCTGATCAGTCCTGCATGGTAGGAAACCGTTTGTTCCAAGGAAGAAATCCACTTGTGTTTTGATCACCAATAAAACAATTTTCATTTGAGGAGCAGAACAAGCGTTGGTGTGCACCAAAATTCAGTGAATCCATATGGAGACTTACAAAGGTTTGTTAAGCCAGAGTCAGTCTCCTTGGGCCAATTAGTTGGGATGTTTGTGAAACAAGACAAATTATTTGAGTGGCTCTTTTAAATGAACAATGGGAACAGAGCCACTGCTGGATTTGTGAGTCATTTTTTAATGCAAATTGTTCACATGCAAGTGAAATTATATTCAACACGTACAAATAATTCCCTCCAATATCTATATCCTATATAGACATATATAATATACATGGGTGGGACGTGTATGATTGAATAATTCTGACCAAATGCTATCTTAGAATTGCTACTAGTAATGAAACTAGTTTAAACTACTTTTGAAAACTAGTTCCTCCTTCTGATGAATAAATATAACAATGGGCCAATGAGTCTTTTGAACGGCTCTTTGAAACGAACAGCTCCTGAAGATACGACTCCCTTCAAAGAACCATAAATCCCATCTGTAGACTACACTCCTAAGTTATTCAAATAGTTTGTGATTTGGGGGTTGTGTGTGGGGGTGGGGGTGGTGGGGGTGATGATTTGCCCTTCACAGTCTGCAATGGCAGAGCGGGACAGCACAACTAACACCTGAGAGATAGATCAAAGACAGAGGCGTGCTTGGGAAGACAGGGACGGTGGAATGGGTGTCTGAGGTGGGCTCCCCTGTAGAACAGTGTACTCAGATAAAAGCTGTCTCCTCCCAGCACATAAGAGACTCATTAACTTAACAGATTGAACCCCCGTTTGCTTCTTTTCTCTTCCCTCCACCCCATCCTGCTGGGCTCCAGGAGGACTGACAGTCCCTGTGCAGACTGTCAGTAACACTCAATTGTCACATCCAGTCTCCGAGTCTTGTGGGCAGACGCTGCCACGCCGAGGTGTGCAGACAACTGCAGATCCACTCAGCATGTAAAAGCAACCACACGCACGCAACGTCGTAAAGGTTTTTCATATCCTATTCATTAATGTTAATTTACGCTGTCATTAATTCGTTTTTGTAGCATTATTGAAAATGAACACAGTGGAACTGCTATGACGCAAATTCACAAAACCCATAATCTGCGTCAGTTTAATTCAAAATCTTATGCACGGTCAAGCACATCAGCTTAATAAACAGGACAAAGACGTAATTGTGCAGCATACAAGCGTCATCTTTATTTTTATTCAAGCGGGGAACTGCTTTTGGCTCTGACTCCATTCCTACTGATTCATACAGCTGAACTTGCAAACTGGCAACTTAACAGACAAGCCAAAGGCGAAACCTGAAGGGGAACACAATGTAGAGAAGCAGGAGATAGGCAGAGCTTAAGTGCTGTCCAGGGTTACGTCAGCGCACGGGTTTACTCCTCCGCTGCTCTGTGGAAATAACAAGAAGAAAGTTATTTACCAAAGTTGAGTCGAGGTAGTCGAGGGTTTTCCATAACTTATTATTACATGTCAGGTCAGTTACTTGGAACACAAACATGGAGTTAGAGAAGGTACCTGGGGGTTGGTGGTAGATATAAAATGAATGTTTCAGCACACTGCTAATGCTGGAAAGCCACATATTCATTAAAAAGTATCTATTCAGACTTAATAAACATACACAGTCTCTTAGGGCGGGAGGAGGGTCACAGCCCAGATATGACCCATTGATGAAAGAATACTGCACCAGGGACCTGAAGCATGGATCCTAAAGTCAAAGACAGAGCAAAGACGACAATCATAAGGAATAAGATATACAATATATATATATATATATATATATAAACAGACATAATACATCGTAACAGTATTTTATTGCTCACCCTGATGAGGATGTGGGGGTTTCCAACAACTACCAGCAGCGCTTTGGCGCGTGTGACGGCCACATTGAAACGCTTGGGGCTCGCCAGAAAGCCGAGCGCACTCTGCAAGTCATCATTCTGTAGCGATTCGTTAGAGCGCACCTACATCATGGGAGAGACACACACTGACAACACTGTCCCATTGGGTGGGGGAATTGTGAATAAGCAATTAAATAGTGGAAATATCTGATCAGCTGTACACCGAGACTTTGTCTCATCCTGGAGGGAAAACACTTCTTCCTCATTCATTTTTTATCATGAGGTCAGAAGTACCAGAACCTGCTGCAGTGCTCAAAAACAACCAGCATTGTGTAGAACGCTGCAGTTTACGTCACATTTTGTATGATAACACACAAAGAATCGGGTGAAAACTGACACAGCAGTTTTGTTAAAGTATCTTCTAGTCCCAGCAAAGAACACCGAGTGACAGAACAGCTCATCTGACACGAGTTGATCAGGAACTGAACTACAGCAGAACACAACGAGGCTCTACAAGTCAAGCCACAGTCATTTCAGCAGACACAAACCGCTGCAGCCTACCGTGGAGAGGATGATGGCCTGGAACTCCTGTCCTTGGAACTCCTCCACCGAGCCCACTTTGACGTCAGACAATCCGACCTTACTCAGCAAGCCTCGAATCTTTTCACACTGGAGAAACAAAACACTGAATAACGGCAGAGTAGAAATACATCTGAAAATACAAGAATATATACTGTATCTAGTGAATTTATGAGCCGAGTAAGAAAAGGGTTGTAAAAAATGTTAAAAAGAAAGGCAATCTCATTAACGGAACTCATGTCCTTGATACCTTTGGCTTTAGTCTGGGCTCAATAAATCTCAGCACTCTGTACGTGCTGCAGTCTTACTTGTTTCTTGTAGGGGGCAATGATGCCGATGTCAGAGGGGTCCACCGGTTTGTAGAGTTTCTTGGCCAGCTGGCAGCAGTAAAACATGACCTGCACAGCCTCCGTTGGGTTGAACCATGACGGGTTGTTACACTCCCTCATTTCTTTCCCCTAAAGCAGAGAAACGAGTGTTAAATATCTCAGCAACGTCCAACTTTGCCTTTGACTTATCATGAAGTTGACGACCGGGAATCTTCACCCTGGTGCCATGAAAGAGGAGAGGGAAGCCTTTTTTCGGCAGGGCTTTCCACTGGCAGAGGGATTCCACGATGGCTCTGGGGGCCTTAAAAATCAGTTCCCCGTTGTAGAAAAGCTGTGAGGGCAAAGTCAGCAAAGCCTCATGTGAGCGGTAGTTGTAGGTCAGCTTGGTCACCTGTTCGAAAAATCAGACAAAGATTTATGTCATTACAGTAAAGTAACGATGCGTAGGACATGTTCACCTGTACCAACCAGCTTTGGATTGTATCCCCACTCGTGTCGGCAGTACAGTGGATTTGCCATAAGCCTCTCCAACAGTGACACCCCGAGGCCAAAGGCACCGGCCAGCTTGGACTTCACTATTGGTCCCAACTGACAGGGGTCTCCGGCTAAGACGATCTGAGTAGGCAAGGACAGACAGACAGACAGACAGACACTTGATTCTTTTGTGTTGCAAACAACCTCCCACTCTAGAGGCAGAACTCTCATGTCTTATAGCACTTTTCCACTACATAGTTCCAGCACGAGTCGACTCAGGTTGTTCTGTTGTTCCAGTGTTAAAGGTTTTATGTTCCCATCTAAATCGGTCTTAATCTGCTCTCGTGTGGAACAGACTGCACCACTTGTTATCTCAACTTTTTACATGTATCTTTACATGTAAACCTGCACCATGAATGGTCCACATAGGTTTGTGAACTATTTCTGAGCAGTTAGTGTGTGTTTGTTTTGTTAAAAGTAGCATAGAACAAAGTTTTGCCGTGTTTTTCAGTGTGTGTGTGTGTGTACACTCTATTTTCCACCATTACAAATTCCAGAATGTGTAAAAGCAAATAGCAACATAATCAAGGAAGTGAGTAACACACCTGTCCATCTCTCTCTGACACGAAACCGATGGGGATCAGGGACTCGGGCTCAGTTGCCTGCCCAGCTTCATCCAGGAAAAAATGAGTAAAATGTCCCACGCTGACAAACAAAAAAATGCAGTTATCAAACTGAGTGTTAAGTGGAAGAAAGGCTGAGTACCTTCACCGATGGAGAAAGGAAATTAAATGTAAATTTGACTACTGTCAACAGTAGTCAAAATAATCAAGGACTGTACTGTTCCCTACTTATCCCTACTACACCACAGGCCTTACGGTAGTCCTATATTGTAGAACATTCCAGCGCTGGAACAGGTGCTGACCACAATCCGATGAAAAGCGGCACGATGAATGTCCTCTCCTCCCCTTGAGTACGGTATCAGTACCTCTGGGATGAACTAGTGGAGAAAAACACACACACACAAAAAAAAAAAAAAAATCACCTGGAATGGCACTTTGGATAAATGAATGATAATATCTATTCATCGATCTAGGAAATGAGTGAAAAGATAAACGGAGGTCATTCAATACCTCCTCCAGTCTGCAAGAAGCGTTGACACGGACAAAACCTGCAGAATCTAGGAAACCACTCTCATGTAGGCGGATGCAGATGAGGTCAGCAGCACTGTTAGAGGGCGTACACACGAGTACACGGCTACTTGGCAGAAAGTGATACACCTAGAGGAGGAGGTGGGAACCAGAGTGATTTCCTTTGAAATCAGCTTTTTAGAACAATTCTGAACGTCAGTATCACATTGGTTTCATGTGTGCACCTGTAATATGGCCTCGATAAGGGTGATGGTTTTTCCAGTGCCAGGGGGTCCAAAGAGCACATAAGGGGTGGGCCGGCACTCTCCAGCCATAATATTCCTCACTGCCTCTCGCTGACGTGGGTTGAGACTGGGGTTGAAGAAGCAGCCAGGGCTGGGAATGGGCTTAGATGGTAGTTGACCATCTAGGAGTTACAGGTTTGCATATGATATGAAAAAAAACACACACAAAAAAAAAAAACAACAAAACGAAATGATCAATATTTACCAGGTAACACGAGTCATATCAGTGACAGGTACCTTTTGTCTGTGTGGCCTTTGACTTCATGTTCACGGAAATATTTGACACCGTTTCATTTTCCATTACTGGGGCCTGATAATGAAAAACAATCAGACGTAAAGTCCATTTGTTGATGACAAATGATTCTAGTTTTCCTTGCCCCCCCCGTGTATTTTTTAACCTCCAAGTCGTCGATTGTTTTGTTTTGTTCTGGTTCCTCTATCCACTTTCTTGTCCACTGAGGCGTCTGACAGGTCACTCTGGAGGGGAAAAGAACTTCACAACAAAGTGAAAGGGCGTTAAAGGTCTGACGAGGTGTTACATTCTGTCAATATGGCTCATCTGAGTCATCTGAATGTCAATAAATCAGAATATCTAATTCAAATATACAAACAAGACTGAGTAGGATGACTTAACTTGAGACTTTGTCAACTCACCTACTGTAGCGTTTATTATCAATTCAGATTCATTGTTCCCATACAGATGAAATTAAATATGACGTTGAACTTAGCCCCCTGAGGGTGGAGTAAAGAAACACAATGGCACCACCTGCTGTCACATTGATGACAATGTCGATTCGTGTCCTCTTACAGAACTCATGTTCATTATTGAAAAGATGCCTCTATATTTCTTACCCGGAGACCTTCTCTTGGGGTCATCATTACTGGGTGTTAGGTATTTTAATCAGTGAACACTCTATAGGTTTAAAACAATCACAGTAGGTCTTGACTTACATCCAGCAAATGCTTTTGTCTGTTGAAGTGCATGGTGACAACGTCTCATGGTCAACCTGATGGAAGCAGACAAATCCATTAAAACTCACAGGAACTGAGCCTTTGATGATACATTTACCCTTTGGTGATCTGAGATAAGTCAAACTCTTCTCTCTCTCTCTCTCACCTGTTGAACGAGAACTCCACATCGAGTGGCTCTCCCAAGTAGCTGCGATGAAATTCCGCGTTCACTCTCAAACTCACATTCTCATCATTGATCTGGGGGGTCAAAGTCAAGCATTCAAATGCGTATTCCAAGTCTGGTAATGTGTAAGACAAAGGATGCTTCAGACTGCTAAGTATGTTATTACCTCCGTGACATAGCTAACATACTCCATTACAACTCCATCACCCTGTTCTTTCTTCAGTAGTATTCTGTCACCTGTAGACACGTGGGTCAAATGTTTCTAGTTCGCACAAAATTAACTCACAATGTGAATGTTTGCAATTTACCAAGGAGGGCTCACCTAGCATAAGGCTGGGTCGTCCCACGGCCAAACCCAGAACCTCCAGGTGTAGGTAGACAGATCCTTTTTGGAGAAGAGCGCCATGAATTGTGAATTCTGCCAGCTCCATCTCGGCATGCAGCTCCTCCAGCCAGAGAAGAGTTGAAAAACGGGACTGTATGTTGGACGGCGACAGCGCCTGTATAATCAGAAGTAACATCAAGAGAGAACATGGGACGTGTCAGGAGAGTCCTGGACATGAACGGCGGTCAATCTATGTCCTTCTGCTACAACAGTGAATTCCAAAGTGCACTGTGCATTTTCAATTCTCCTCTGTGCTGATGGAGCACAAACACACACGTGTGTGCGTGTCAACACATACATACACGTGCGTGCACGCCAACAGGTAAGGCTACAGTGATCTAATTATTGATCATGTGCGATGAACTGGTCATAATGGAGCATCTCAGTGACAGAGCAATTCACACTGCATCTTGGCACTGGTGCATCCAACGCACGTTTCATCTATCGTCACAAAGTGAATCAGCACTTTTTGTCTCCACTGATCTTAGGACCCAGTTAACTCACCAGCTTGAAAACGTCCCAATCTCCTTTGATGAATTTTCATTGATCGAATTAACAGTCACAATCTTGTACTAAAACTGCTAAAACTTCACCTCTCCTAAGCAGGGTTGGACAACCAGCACATCACTCTTTCCTGCCATACAGTCTCGTAAAGCCTGAGGAACAGGAAAGTGAGGCAGGAAGCTTGGCAGTTTGCGATTAGTCAGCCTAGAAAGGGGGAAATCAATGTCAAGATATGTCATGTTTAAGGTGACTGACTAGTGCAGAATGACTTGCAGTGTAGTAAGTGTTTTGGTGGTACCTCGGTGCAATTTTAGGAGCAGAGACGGTGATCACATGACTGCCTTCTTGTGGTAATTGTTGAGCATTATCGGGACAGTAGGGCACGCAGGGCAGCAGGAGATTTTCCTCTTCACACCTGACTGTGACCTCCAGGCACCTCCCGAGGACAAAAGAGGAGAAGTGCAGCAACAGCAGCTCAGCACAGGTTCCCAGGCTCCTGAGTAAACGACCACAAGTTAAGTTCAGCTGCATGAATCACATACTACAAAAAAAACAGCACTTTTTTGTTCTTATGTTACCTGAACAACTAGTGGTGTTCAGTGTATTAACCTTACAAAAACGTACTTTGCTTGGCAGCATAACGCAATGGACAGCCTCTCTCCTGGTAATATATCCACCTCTATTTCCTTTTTCCTCACACCAGGAGATTGGACAGGGTCCACAGAGGAAAATGAGAACTGTTCCTCTGAGTCCCAACCTGCGAAATCACAGCACTCCAGCCTGTGGGTTTCGTGACCTTTATTCCTGTTTGGACAGAAGACGAAGAAAGACAAAGAACAGCAGTTTTAAATGCAAAATATATCTTTTTATATCAATCCTAACTACATCCTATCTCATTTAGAAATAAAACACACAAGGTCTGCGTTTCAGGAATGTAACAGTTAACATCTGACCAGTAAGAACGATGGTTGAACAATAATTTGCAAACATTGCCGGTGAGTTACGATAGTGTTTACAATAGGACTGACATTGTTTGAACCTTACTGTATCATTATCACCAGGGTTCGTTTCTCTCCAATCATCAAATCCCCAAACTGGCCATAGTCTGTTACATCCAGCCCTCCTTTGTTTTCCAAGATGCGCCCAAGTTCCACAACGGAGAGGTGATGAGCTGTTAAATTTACACTTCAGCAAGGGGAACAACAACCACATTTGATTAATGATCTCCATCTCATGAATGAATGATCAAATCTGAGAGGGGCTACTGCACTCCTAACAAATGTGGTCAATACCCCTGAAGGCACGGGGCCATGCACAAGGCCCTCCAGTTGTAAAGGGACTGGCTGCTCTCCATCTTAACCAGGTTAACCAGGTGCCCTGGCAAAGGCTTATAATCGGCAGGTAGCAGAAGAGAGTCCAGGCGGAAGAACACATTGTCGTTCACCACACCACTGTTACCACACACACTGGTCACGCAGACCTGGAGACAGGAAATCATGTGGTAGTACATTCAGCAACTGCAGGTTTAACACTGACCTTACTTTTAATGACCATAAACATTTTGATATACTTGACATTTTCACAAATTCAGTTACCTGGTTTAGGCGACAATAGCGTAGTGGAGTCACAGACTGAGTCTGGGTAGTCCACTGGGTAGCATTGACAAAATATTTAGCTTGGACCCAGTCTCCTTTCATTGGCTCATAACCTTAAAAGAATGCAGTTTGCCAACAGGAAGAAAATATCAACCCTAAGCCAACAAATAGAGAATATATATGACCGTAAAACAGACTGTGAAAACTATGGCATGTGTAAAAACGTGTAGTAGTAGTAGTACAGTGTGTGTTCACAACATAAAAAGTATCATGAAGCCAGGGCCAAGCCAATTTAGTGTGTGATATACAATATACGAGCGCAAGCACCTTCGCACAGACTTGACAGTGGGAAGAAGGTGGTCTGGTTGATGTAGCCACCACCTCTATCAAATGAAGTGACTTTGCCAATGAGAGGGTGCAGCTGCAAACTATCATCTTGTTGAGAATTTGCTTCCCATGCATCATAACTCTTCTCCACCTAAAAGACATAATGACCACATTCATTAAGCTTTCCATCTTCCTACCCTGACAAGGAGGTGGTTCTGCTTTTTGCCATAAGAACTTGCATAAACATGGACATTGTATTTCAGTATCATTTTGTTTTTATAAAGCGAGTTTCTCTTAAAATGTAATGCATTATTATGTACTAATACAATTTATTTTGCATTAAAAAGGAATAAAAACACATCAAACATCAATTACTCAGTCGCAGGGGGGCAAGTAGAAATCAACTCTTCTGCTGTTTGTTGATATTTAAGAAATACATGACAATTTGTATTACCTGCAGATTCTATTATTGCCATCTGGAAAATGCATACAAATTAATGTCTAATTGTAGGTTTTGGAGTTAACTGGTGCTAAAAAAGAAACTTCTCACCCTTATTGCTTTCCAACCACTATCGGCATCCCTTCGAATTGCAATGAACTTCACCAGGTCTCCGTCTTTAAGCGGCACCCCACCCAACACCTCTTCACGGGTGAAGTAGACCACATCGTCGATCATACCGTAGTCGAGGCACAACTGAGTTACCACACCTTCACCGTGACGAGTGCCCTGAAAAGCTGCCAGGCAAACACCAGTCAGTCAGTGTGGTTCATGACTGTAAAGCAGGTGGCTTCAAGCCCGAATGTGGTAAGAATTTACTGTACCTGATGCACCAAGCAGCAGGTCATCGTCACTCACATCGACCCTCCTCCAGAGAGGAGAGATCAGTTTCGATAGCACATAGCTCACAGCAGCAAACATTTTTCTTTTACAACCGGTGTTGTAGCGCGACACTGGGAAAACAGGAGAAGCTGTCAATTATAAACGCATTTGTAGTTTAGCTGTTGTGCACGTCTGTGAAAAACACAATTTTGTAACTGTACTGAACCGCTGTTAGCTTTTATGCTAGCAGTTCTTCGCGCTCGAAAGCAAGTTCACGTGAATGCAAGCACGGAAAACGCTCTCGCGTGGGTATTATCTACAATCTCAATTTTTTTTTCTTCACATACGCGATGCATGACGACGCGTTAATGTTAATTCACACTGACCCGTTGTTGGATTTATGCTAGCAGTTCTTCGTACTACGAAGCAGGTTCATGTTAATGCCAGCTAACAAAAATAGTCCACTCTGGCACTCGTATTATCTTCAACCACAACATTGTTGCAACAGATGCGATGGGTGACGACATAAAAATACTGATATTTGAAAGGTTAGAAACCTGTTGCGAAGAAGAAAAAAAAATCCAATCCAAGCTCTTCTCACGTGCCTCTACATGAAAGCCGCGAGGCATTGACGTTTGCGGAGGGGGCGGGGCTTTGATTAATTTGACGAGGTGCAGCCAGGTGAGGTGTCGAAAGGATGAGAACTTAATTATTTTAAAGAGGCAAAATTCTATGTCCATTCTGAAGTTTCAAAATATCGAGAAACATAAAGAGGAAATCCAAATAGTATTTTATGAAAGATAGCATAGCAACAACAATTGAGCAAAATAGCTACATCATTTTTTTCATTTTGCTTTCATGATTTTCTGTTCAGCAGTGGTCGAGAAACGAAAGGAGAAAGGAGCATATGTCAAGACAGGCATTTAATTTACACTACTTGTTCCTCGTGTGACCGCAAGAGGGCACTGTTGTCCGCTTTCCGTTCTCATTGTGGACGTCAGAACAGGTATCTGCTACAAACTTGTATGAAATCAAATTTTATGTATACTCAGCATTCCTGTCACAAATGATGTGGGTCCAAGCTTACAATCTTTAGAATCTTTTTACTTAATTACTACTACTACTACTACTACTACTACTACTACTACTACTATTACTACTACTACTAATAATAATTTTAAAATAACCTTTATTAATA
>JBBMJM010000020.1:774099-786087 GCA_037832705.1 Centriscus cristatus | reverse complement strand
CACCCACACTAGTCCTACACTGTGGAAGAGACTCGGCTGATTCACAAGAAAACACGTCTTCCTCTGTCTCCCTCCTCCAGCTTCTGTCTCTTTCATTCTCAGACTCCCTCTTGCTCCGTTCGCTTTCCGATCTTCTTTCATTCTTATTCGTTGTTCGCTCCGCCCACTCTGTCTTTGATCACTGGTGTATCTGTTCCACCCACTCCCTCTCTTATGTGTTTTCTTTTCATTTGTTAGGTGCAGCTAATCCTGAGGAACGCAGCGAGGTACCTCACATCACTGACGATGACTGCGATGAGGAGGTGGACGAAGACGAGCTCACGCCTGTCGCTGAAAAAGAACCAACCACTCTAATTACAGTGGAAGGGAATGGAGACTCAACACAAGCAGAGGTAGAGAAGGAGGAGGCCGAGGAGGAGGAGGAGGAGGAGGAGGGGGAGGAGGACGGGGAGGAGGCGGAGGGGCAGGAGCAGGAGGAGGCATTGAAAGGGCCAGAGGATGATAATACGGAAAAAGAGGAGAGAGAAGAGAGGGAAGCTGAGGAAGACAAGCAGGAGGAAGAGGAGGAGGAGGAGGAGGAGGAGGAAGAAGAAGAAACTGATAGAGAGGAGACCGAGGCAGAGGAGCCAAAGACAGAAGGCAGAACAGATGACACAGTGGTGGAGAAAGAGGAGCCAAAGGAGCAGGACGGGGAGGAAGAGGAGGAAGAAGAGGAAGACGAGGATGAGGACACGGCAACGGACCTCACAGACACAAGCTCCTTCATCCAACCCCACATTAGCAAAACCAGTTTGGCCAAAACAAACGGCCATGTTTTGTTGGGGTCTGATGGGCTGAAACCCACCCCGAGCATCCCCCCTCCGCCCTCGCCGACCCCTGAGCCTCTCCTCTGCCCCCTGGTGGAGTCTGAGCTCAGCTACACAGACAGGGACATCTCACTCAGCTCCGGGTATGAGCTGTACAACGGAGAGGTGGGCGAGCCGGTGCTGACCAACGGCTCCAGCGAACGCCATCAGGGCACAATCCCTATCTTCCCTGATTTACCCCTGGATCCCGAGCCAGGAAACCCCATATCAGTCGGAACGGCAGACATCGAAGCAAGTCAGCCACCCAATAGCCCTGCAGCTGACCGCAGTCGCACTGTGTCGTCCTCGAGCACAGGTGACACACCCAAAGGTAAAATAAATCCTAACAACAACATAAACAAACAAATCTCAGCTGTCATGTAAACATGTCAGTTCGCAGCAGGGACCATTGTAAATCATTCTCAGTGTCAGACAGTTATACACTTATTATACACAAGTCAAGTCAGATTTTGTTTGTATAGAGACAATTCACAAGAGTTACGATGTTTACAAATCTGACTATTGGAATAGAAACCTTGAAGGCGAGGAAAACTTTCTTTTACAGGGACCTCCATCAGCTGTTTATGAGGATTAACTGATTAGAGATGATTAAAATCACAACTGGAACTTTATTAATCCCTCGACCTTTCCCCTTGGGAATTTGAACTCCAGCAGCAGCACAAAATGTTGTAGAATAGAGGAATATCAAATACAGAGTCTATGAAATGTATAAAACAACAAATAGAGACAATTTAATCCAGAAATGGAATGTAATTTGAAATATGCATCAAATTCGTCACATTTACTTTAACATTCCAAATAAAATGTTCCCTGTCTGACCAAAAAAAAAAGAGATCACACTATCTAGTATTTCTTCTGCCCGCTATTAGCTTTGATGAAGGCAAACATTCACTGTGGCATCGTTTCCATGTCACCACATTTATTTCCGTCAAGCGTTCCATTCATTTTTCCATCTCATGACGGGCGATTCGGACCACTGTCAAAGTCCTCTCCAGCGCGTAGTGTCTCAGTGGTAAAGCTCTGGACTCTGGTGGCCAATCCATGTGTGAAATTAATGTCACATGCACCATGACATTTTCAGCCAGATGCATCTGACGTTGTCAGCTTGGAATATTCCTGTTTCATCAAGGAAGAAAACATAACGTTTCTGAACATAGACCTGACCAACGCCAGATCACTGCCCCCACAGGCTTGGTGACCTTTTTTGACCCGGACAGTGTGTTTGGACAGTTGGAGGACGTGGTTTTACTGTTTCAGTCAGATTCAACTCTGATCTCACACTGTCGTAGCTCTTCTTAGTATTCTGTCTAGTGAAGTCTTACAAAGAGAATTTGCTCTCAACGAATTGTTCTCTCCCCAAGGAAAAGACAGAAATCCGCCATTTCTCGCATCAGCAGGCACGACTGGCGCCCTCATGTGGCTCAAAGGTGTATTATGGATTTGAAGATGGGAAATGAAATTCTAATTTAATTGGCGACCCATATTAAAAAATGTCACACCATGCTGAAAAATGATCAGAACTTTTTGGAGAGATATTATTTTAAGATATTTTTAGCTGAGAATAAATCAGCACATGATTCACCATCACTGGTGTGTATTTCCAACTGTCAAGCAAGATGCATTATTACATTTGACATTACAGTCGAAATATCTAATGTGGATATTATGAATGACTCACTCACTATCACCGTTACTCATCCAACAGTGTCATAATCTTGGACTGCTGGTTCATGTTGTATGTAGGATTTTAATTTTACTGTTTTACCTCGATGTTCCAAGTAGAAACAGGTTTTTGTTGCATGCCGAAGCGATGCAAAACAAACAGCGTGCTTAAAAAGCAACAACAACAACAACAACAACAACAGAAAACTTGAGGGTTTCCTGCTCCAGAAACAGTCTTGGCACACAGATATATATGTAAGTATCTGTGCTTATTGTGTGTGTTGACCCTTTGCCTCCCAGTCAGGGCCAGAGCTGCAGATCTCCTGATAAACCCACTGGACCCACGCAACGCCGAGTCCATACGAGTGAAAATCGCTGATCTTGGAAATGCCTGCTGGGTGGTAAGACAGAGTTCAAGCATCTATTGACATAACAAGTAACAGATTAAAACAGGAAAATGTGTGTTTTTTGTGAAATGTATATATAGAAAACTACATTATATTGTAGGAATATTGAAGGAATTGTACAGTAATTCCATAGAGACACAAAAGTTAGTCAGACGTTTTTATATTTTCTCTGAGTCTGATAACGCCCCCCCCCGTCCTCCCCCGCAGCACAAGCACTTTACAGAGGACATCCAGACCAGACAGTATCGCTCCATCGAGGTCCTGATCGGAGCCGGTTACAGCACGCCTGCTGACATCTGGAGCACCGCCTGCATGGTGAGGACCCGTCATGCCACAGTGTCCCACACACGGGTCACCTGCTGTACTCACTGTCTGTCTGTGGACAGGCGTTTGAGCTCGCCACTGGAGATTACCTGTTTGAGCCGCATTCTGGAGAGGACTACTCCCGTGATGAGGGTGAGCTTCGCACCTGGAATCAACGCAGACTGTAGTATTTGAAGTGTTTGTAACGTACCCTGAGTGCTGTCGTTAATTATATTCTATTCATGAGTTGTAATCAAAGTCAGTTTAATAAGATTAGATTTGTTTGTTATGTGTTTCATTCTCTTGAGAGGAGGCACATTTCGATTATTCCTGAATCATTTTCGGTTGTTTTGTGTGAGATAATGGACAAACATTGTAGGACTGTAAAAAATTGTTCTTTGCACAAAAAAAAAAATCTAAAGATTTTTCGTGGAAAAGTGCAAATGCTCTCATTTACAGTAGCAGTCCCTCCCAAACCCCACTATCCACCGTCCTTGAATCCTGCTGCTATGCCTCCACTAATCTTCCTCCACCGTCATGAATGTTTCAGACGTCATAGATTCTCAGATACAGTTTGTGCAGCAGCTCTGTCAAACGGTTACTAAGCTGCATCTCAGATGTATGTGTCTGAACGGTGCTCCGTGTACTAACTAACCCTTGACTCGTTGTCATTGCTCTTTATTTTAAATCATGAAACACATTTTCTAGCCTCATCCTCCCTGAGCTCTTTGTTTTAATCTTCAAGTCGCCTGTGAAAATCTTCCTCATGTTGTGCCCTTTCATCACATTCTGATTTCCCAGTTCTGAACTCCTCCTTCTGTCCGTTGTTCTATGGAGATGCAGCTCACTAACTGTCCTTTACTGTCTGTTTTCCCTTTCCTCTCCCCTCTTTCCTCCACCTGTTGCTTCTCTTCCGTTCCGTTCAATTTTCCCACCCACGATACATCTTCTTTAAAATGCCTTTACACTGTACCATCTCTGTCTCTTGATCCTTGGCTTCTCCTTCTGTCTCCTTCTACTTCTGCGCCTTCTCCCTCTCCTCCCTCCCACCTCCTTCTCTCCTCCGTAGACCACATAGCCCACATCATAGAGCTGCTGGGCTGTATTCCAAGGCACTTTGCGCTCTCTGGAAAATATTCCCGGGAGTTCTTCAACAGAAGAGGTAGCTGTGGACTGAGAGCTGGTGGGACCGGGACACACGCATGTCTGAGATGGTCACACACACACACACAGTTGTGACAACAAATGAATCTATATTGAAAATGATGGCAACTATTTAAATATTCAAAAAGCCTAAACGCGTTCCAGCCGCTGTGGCGGTGTGTGTGTGTGTGTGTGTGTGTGTGTGTGTATGCATGCAGGCCTCACAGTGTGTGCCGGTCCCAGGCAGCCAGCGTCCCTGTTAAAGTGTGTTTGCATGCTGTAATGCTGAATCGTGCCTGTTCCCTCTGTGATGTATGTGGTGGGGGCAGACCACATCGCTCTGATCATGGAGCTCCTTGGAAAGGTCCCACGCAAAGTGTTCGCAGCCGGGAAGTACAGCAGAGAATTTTTCTCCAAGAAAGGTAAACACTGCTCTGATTAGCAGCTGGACTGGGCATAGGGTGGTCCTGAACCCAGTGGATGGGGCCGGAGTGGGGCCGGAGTGCCCTTTAGGGTGAATTGGAGCGTCTCAACCAGAAAAGATGCTAACTAATAACGTATAATATAGTAATGAACTATAATATATAATCGTATATATTATAATTAGGCTAGATATAATTGAATAATTATATAATTCTAATAAATATATTTTTCTTTTCACACAGTCAATCAATGCCTGAAATATTTAAATATTAGAAAATATTAAAATGTACCATATTTTCTGCACTATAAGGCGCACCTTCAACGAATGGCATATTTTAAAACTTTTCACATATAAGGCGCACCGCATTATAAGGCGCATAGAATAGAAGCTACAGTAGTGGCTGGGTTTGCGTTATGCATCCACTAGATGGCATGTCCCTCGAAATTCTCCCGCTGCTGCTCTATTCCCATGTTGTGCTGCGTGACTGACAGCCTTCAGTTTAAACTCTGCGTGTCTCTTGAAAGGAGTCATTTTGGGGTCTTTACACACATGGAAATGAAAATGCGCGCTACGCAGTTATATATCCCAGCATGCATCGCACGCTACTTCTTCTACGGTAGAAAATAGAGTCGGCGGCTGCTTCCTGAAGTTGTGAGACCTGTTGCGGATCAATATTGCTCCATATATAAGGCGCACTGTCGGCTTTTGAGAGAATTGAAGGCTTTTAGGTGCGCCTTATAGTGCGGAAAATACGGTAAATGTAAAAGCCAGTAGAAACAGGGTCGAGGTTTAAAGCAAGAAAGACAAAAAATAACAACATAGATGTGATGGAAGAGCTGGTTGCTTTTTAATAATTAATACGATCCTGTTTTTAACTGTCACCATTCCAGAAATATTATAATTTGAAACGCATGATGTAAGTACACTGATACTTAATTAAATTATACCGTATTGAATGAGAATCACATTAGAAGACGATCATTTTTACATTCTTACTGTAAGTACATTTTATTTATGTAGAACCGTTTGCAGAAATCACAAAGTCCTTCACAATAAACATAAACATTAGAAATAAAAGACGGATACAGACAAAAGTACAATAAAAAATAGTCATCAAAGCCCTCAACGAACTAAAACTTAGGTTGAAATAAAAGCGTCTTGAGCGTCTTTTGGTCTTCAGAACCAATGACTGCCTTCATATTCCCAGTCTACTTAACGAGGTCTTTAGTGCGTCAGTGGTCTTGCTGTCCTGTGTCTGGTAAGTTACTGCAGCCGTATCGAACACAGCCGATAACCCTTGTGCTGCACTTTTCCCCCCTCTTTCGCTTCATATATTCTTCATCGTGTGTCATGAGACCAGAATATTCCGCCTTTGATGTTGTCAGAAACTGGGATCTGAGCCTGCACTTGATGTCTCAATGTTCCCTCTTTTATCTCTCGACGTGCCGTTAATCTGGTCCGAGTCCCTCGTTCTGTCTCTCTGGGTTTCTGCTGTCTGCCGTGCCGGCTTTGGTTGTGCAGTTCATTCAGGCGGTCTTATTACCTCTCATTCCTTCATGCGCATTGGTTTCACCATTTCATGAGGGGGGGGTTATTGATTTCTATCAAAACTGTGGAGAAACCAGCATATTTGAAAGGATGCAGAACTATGAGAGATTTGTCACCAAAAGAAAAAGAGAAAAGGTTATTCCTCCTCATCTTGCGCGAGGATTGCTTGATTGCTTTCTATCTTTAATCATTTTCTAACCAGCCCCCCCCCCCCTTAAGGCTCTCAGCCAATCATTTTCCATTTAGAAATGACTTCCCTCTCTTTGTGGATCTTCTCCACCGCTCCACCTCTCTGCCTCCTTTCCTTCCGTCTCCTGCACAACCAAGACCGTGAAGCCTTTGCCCGTCTTCCATTCCACTGATTAGCTCACCTTCAAACATCAGCTGATATCACTCATCAGTGATATCAGCTGCTGTATCCCTCGGATGTGACGTGCACAATAATGACCAGTCATGGCGTGTGAATGAAGAAGAAAAGGAGAATCTGGAGATATTTGCCTCTGCCGCTCCAGTACAAACCACTGGAGGTGAAGAAAACTGTTTCTATCAGAACTATTTTCCAACCAAATAAATGAGTAATGTTACGTTGTTTCCCCTTTAAAGCCGGCACACAGATAATCTGTTTGAGATCTCTTTTCCTTCTTTCATTATGACGGGCAGAGGCAGAAATCTCACATGTGACAATAAATCTACACCTACAGTGATTCTGACTGTAGGTGAATCATAAGAAAAGACCAAAACTAATAATGTGTTAGCAGCAGGTAAGACACAGACCTAGACAAGTACATCACAGATCACAGGACAGACAACAGTGAAACTAACATAATATACAGTAACGACATATATATAAACATGACAGTTGAGAACAGTCGCAGCGGCGGAACAGTGCCGTTCAAGGCTGCAGGAATCCTAAGGTGAGCCCTCTTGAATTGGATCGTTCAGTATCTGTGTACTGAAGGTAGTGGGATGATGAATTGGTGTAGTGGAAGAAAAGAAGAAACATTTAAAAAAATAAACAAACAAACTGCTTATATGTTGAATGTATTATAATAATATGATATTAAAGTATGGCAGTTTGTTAAGCCTGGCTTTAGATATCCCCTTTAATGAACATGAGACCCTGTGACAGTTGTACTAATTGTTAGTTTTGGTCTTTTCACTGGACTCTTGAAAACCCACACACCGGGCTTATCCCGCACATCCTTTGCAGCTGTGGGTTAACTGTGCTTCCTGCACTGTCGCCCCTTGCAGGCGAGCTGCGGCACATCACCAAACTGAAGCCATGGTCCCTGTTTGACGTGCTGGTGGAGAAGTACGGCTGGTCGCACGAAGACGCCGGCCACTTCACTCATTTCCTGCTGCCCATGCTGGAGATGGTGCCCGAGAAGAGGGCGTCAGCTGGCGATTGCCTCAACCACCCCTGGCTCAACTCATAGCCTCAAACTGATCAGCTGCCCTCGTCTCCTTCCCCCCCCACCAACATTAGCCCAAACAACCCCCCTGGTGGCAGCCTGTGGAACGACTGCGTGGAGATGAAGTGTAGACAGGCGGTATTCTTCCCTATCTCGCATAAGCTCCCTCACATTCTAATCTGAGTAGACTCCACTCGTAAACGCCCGTCCATCTACTCCATAAAGGAATGTAAAGACAAGCTAGTGGAGATAATGTGACATCGTGACTGCGTCTTCCAAAAGATCATTTGAGCGAAGCTGCTCGCGCAACAAACATGGGAGAAGTCAGGCTGTCTGAAAAGAGATGTCGAAAAAAAGTCAACTTTTCTCCTCCGAAATCTCCGTTTCTACCTTCCAGCCGTGGGCGCCTGATAGCTGCTGATGTTTCCAGCGAGAACGGAAAGTCGATGAGAAGCCCTGGTGAGCTCCCTCTGCCATCACCTGTTCTTCAGCAAGCCGTCAAAAACACAAACGTGTGCGTTCTTCAGAGTGCGTGTGTGTGTTTGTGTGTGTGTGGCTGGGATCTCCTGTCAATCTGCCTGCAGTGATGCCCCCCCCCCCTCCCTTCACACCCTACTGGGGAAGAAGCACCGACATCGGAACTAAAGTTTACACCCTGATTTATTCCCGAGGAATCCTTCCTACTCCACCTCGCTTGCTCCTGTATGAGCTGCACATTCCTGCCAGGTGTGTGTATGTGTGTGTGTGTGTGTGTGTGTGTGTGTGTGTGTGTGTGTGGAGGGCAGCCAGTCCTCCAGTGAGCACCACATTGACAGCTGCCACTCTGACAGGGAGAAATAGTGCTGCTTGAGGATGGAATCAAAATACAATCAACGTAGGCGAGAGGAGTCGATGAAGACTTGGAACATGCATGGAGACTGATGAGTCAGCATGAGCAGGTATAACACATGGAGTTGTGCATTGTGCTGATTTCTCACATTCATCTTTCTGGGACATTCCATTCGGAATCATGTTTGGACGTTTTTGGTGCCCCCTCCCCCCTGAGGGGGGTTTACTGTATAAAACCCTTCACCTTATGACATTCTGAAACTGCGGCCCTCAGTTTTGGTTTTATTCCCTCACTAAGAATTCTTCTGTTGAGTCCTGCTGCGGCACGTTTACCTGATCTGATTGGTACTATTCCCTCATTTCCTTTTTCCTCTCGATGAAGCTTTTGGTCCCAGAGCTTCTTCAGACAGGGGGACGGTCATGTGAAGGTTGCACTTGTCTTTGTAAATGTCCTTCAGGAATTTGAAAACTTTTGTAAATAGAACTGAAACCTGGCTGATGAGCAACTGAACTTCAACACACGAGCATCATTCCAAAACAAAAACAAAAAAAAAGCTGTTGTTAGCTGAGTCCTCTGGTACGGTGGGCGGGCAGGAGGCCGACAGAAACGTTCTGACTCAACTGCGCCCCCTGGTGGCCGAATGGGAGTATTGATTCGCCACACCGCTGCTGCTCAGTGCCAACGCTCCGAGACTTTCCACTATATCTCTGTATCTTTCTGTCACACACACAAACCTGCATTATGACAATTAGTCCAGTTGCCTATTTTCGCAATAAATGAAAAAAGATGAGTATAAGTATATGGTGAGATATTTTTAAAAACTATTTAATTCATTTAAAAAAAAAGGAAAAAAGAAAACTTTTCTCTGGTTGTTGTGACTGTGACAGAATCTTCTTATTCTGAGGTGATTGTGTTTGTCTATTAGAGATGTTTTTTATTTCATTTGTCATTATTAATATTATTGGGATTTTTTTTATACAGTTGTCACCTCTCCCCACCCTCCTTACTTGAACAGTGCTGCTCTATCTGGGCTCTTGATGGTAATAAAAAGAAAAAAAAAAAAAATCAAGTTTTGCAATAAAGGGTATGTGACGAGTTTTTTTTTTTTTGCACCAAAACCTGATTTCACTTTCAGCCATGCTGACTGTTCTTCCTGACTGATTTTGACAAACACGCGTCTATTGTGTGTTTTTCATTGACAGATGTAATAAAACTGCAAACGAACGGCCTCTGTGATACAATTCATAACCGTCCGCTTCAACAAAAACGGTAAAAACGACAAAAACGGACAGATGAATAAGATCAATTATTTCCTTTATTATTGATAAGCACAATTAATACACGTGTTCCCGTCCTGTTAATGGAAAATTGAAAGTACTGAGGTACATCCAGCCTTGACGTATCACATCCGTGTAATAACAACAAACATTGAAGTAGGCCGTTATTGAAATAAACAATAAAAGAAGGAGTGATAAAAGACATCCTGAGAAAGATGAGTCATCACTAGTAAAAAGATGCTCTTCAACAACAACATCAACGGGGATTTTCCGCAGTTTTCTGGTCTCACTGGTGTGTTTGCTGATGGATGTCATGAATCTATCAACGCTCACACTACGGATGACTGATGCAAAGCACGCATGCTCCCATTCGTTAGACTCGGCCCGTGTTAAAGAGGGTAAAATGTCTGTCCTGCAACAAGACAGCACAAAATCCAATCCAATGTAAAACCCACGTAGGTACGATCCCATCATCGCCTCAAAACTACCTCTAAAAGGACTGGAGACTCTTACCTTAAAAACTAAACATATGAGTCATGCAGACAACGTGTATGGCATGTATACAGGGAATCTATGGTGTGTGTGTGTGTGTGTGTGTGGGGGGGGGGGGTCAAAGCAGAGAGGCACAGTTCCTGAGCAGCAGGGGTTTGGCCAGCTGCAGGATGTCCAGATTGGGGTCCAGGGACCTGCCCAGGCCTTCTAGTACCATGATGGCAAACACAATGGAAGCAAAGTTACTCTCGAGCTTGACCTAGAAAGTTGAAAAACAGATTAATACTGGTGTATTCACTTACTACACTTACATTCATTGAACAGGTTTTCTATGCTATTTTTTTTCTCTTTATCTCTTGAACAACAGCAGACAGACGCAAATGTTCATCTGAACTCAGTGTAAGTAACATTATTCACAAGAAAAGCTGATGATGAACTATTACGGCATCTATTTCATCGTAAACAACTGTGGCAGTGATATTTCACCTTGTGTTTGATGAGCAGACCAAAGACTCTGGACAGCAAGTCTGAAACTTGGATCTATCAACAGAAACACAAATACAGAGCAGCTGGTGGCGTATTACACTTTGGTTACTGGAACATTAAAAAAAAAAAAAAAGACAAACCCACTACTAAAATGTATAAATACATAATAAAAACATAATAATCAGGATGTGTTTGGCCTCTGCCGACCTTTCCCAGGGAGAGGGTGCTGCTGAGGGCGCTGTCCACCAGCTGGGACATTTCACTCTTGAACTGTGACACGTCTTGGCACTCGTTGGCTCGAGCGTGATGCAGGATCAGCTCTGCCACTCGCTCACCCTGCAGAGAGAAGTCTTATGTTCCAACTGCAGCATCGGGATGGAGAAACAAGTAAGGGTTCATCGTTTCCTGATTACCTGACGAAGCACCACGGCGGTAAAAACAGCCTTGAAGTTGGCCAGGTCATGGTCGCTGAGCTGCGCTACGATGCCGGCGTCCAGCAGCACGAGCTGCAGCGGGCAAGTATCGGGTCTGACACTGACCACCACCGTGTCCCACAGGTCTGTGAGGGTGGTTTTACCACAGGCCCCCTCCGAGACGCCAGCACTGACAGTGGACCCGGAACACTGGACCAGAATGTTCCCGGGATGGAGATCCCCATGGACAAAGTTATCCTCAAAAACCTGCAACACAGATGATTCTAGACAGTGCAACCGATTCTGTGACGTCAGATCTGATCACCACGTTCATCAGAACCTGGAAGAGACAGGTGATGTGTCTCACCATCTTCAGCAGGGTGTCCACTCCCATCCTGGCTATTCTCTGCTTCACCTCCTGAGGAATGTCTGCGCTCAGGTACGTGGAAATGGGCTCACTCTCCTGAAACCACCAAGCTCAAGATCATTGATCGAATTCAACGATTCGGCCACAATTGGATTTATTTATTTATTTATTTATATATATTTTTAAAAAATGTTGTACTCACTTCAAATGTTTCAACTAATATATTCCTGGTGACGAAAGGTTGTAAGGGCGTTGGGAACTTCACGTAATTCACATTACGGAAATTATCCCGGAAACGTTCGATGTTCTTGGCCTCGAATCGAAGGTCAATCTGAAACAAAATGGCAGCTGGAGTTTCT
>JBBMJM010000020.1:731392-747959 GCA_037832705.1 Centriscus cristatus | reverse complement strand
CACACCGGGAGTGTGTGGAGCTGCTGAGCTGTTCCACATGTGTAGGGTGCGTCAGATCAAATTAGGCTTCACTGACAAAGGGCCTTTTACACACAGGTGGACGATGGGGGAGGAAGGGTCAGTCCAAAATCCAGTCAGTCAGCAAACCAGCCAGTCAGTAAGTTAATCAGTCAACCTGCCAGTCAGACGCAGAGAAAAAAAAAAAAAAAATCGACAAAAACCCAACAACCCTCAAACTGACCATGTATGATTTCTGTTAACAGCTGGATTGTGCCTTGACAGCTTCTTGTTCCTTCTCCTGTTTCAGTAGAGTACGTTGATGCTTGGACGTCCCTGAAACATCCCATCAGGTTCCGTCAGCATCTCGGAACCCCAGAAACCCACAACAGTCGTGTCCCTCTGCAAAACTGCTATTCTATTTCTTTATTTGTTATTATTATTCTATTATTATTATTATTATTATTATTATTATTATTTCCTGATTGACACATTTCAAAATCATGATAGGGGGTCACCTAGCCGCCGAGTGAGAATCGCCATTTTCGAATGTTTTCAAATGCGACTGCATTGACTTGATGATTCATTCCAGCTTCACAACCTGTCACTTTTTATTACCCCCCCCCCACCCCCAATACACACACTCACACACACACACACCACCCCTCTATATGGCACACACATAGCAACCTCCGGGGTGCCGGGGTAACCATAATGCAGCTGCAGCAGTGCAGGCTGAGTTATTACGTTTAATCCGTCTAATTGTTGAGTTGCATAGAATGGGACCCAGTCTGCCTTGGAACTAATTCTGTCTGGGCATTCTATTTAATTCGCCACACTGGGCCCTAAGCTCCTCTAAAGGCAGGCTGCACCCTCCACCCCACCCTTTGAGAATATAAACCACTTATCTTCTTCTCGCCCTCCTTCCCTCTCCTGTATGGCAGAAGACTGGGTGACTTGTGCTGGAGAGTGATTTCTCAACAGTGCATAAAACATTCTTCTGACATTTTGGACATCCACTCTAATGAGGCGAGATAATGGGAGCAGAGCTATCACGAGCAGCAAAAAAAGGCAAAAGCAGCAACCAGCCTCGCTAGCAGCCACTTTTAAACTCCTCGCATGAAAATATGCGGCAGGCATGACATTAATGGAAATTCAGATGCATGTCTGAGATGGCTCGCAGGAATTCTATTTAATGGTGTTACAAGCAAACTGGACAAATACCAGTGATATGATCCAAACAGGATCTATACAGACCGAACGTGTGTGTCCCAGCTGTTGTTGCTGCTGCTGTGAAATTAAATAGAGAATAATAATAATAATAATAATAATAATAATAATAATAATAATAATAATAATAAAAAAGAGCAGCTCAGCTGACGTGACCTGGTCACAGTCTCATTGCTGCTTGAACAGGTCGAGTTGGTGGGGGTTTGATTGGTTGCTTGCTTGCGTGGCTGAACGCTTGATAATCCAGACTTGCAAATCCCATGCGTTTAGTCAAATTATTCAAGGCCTTAAGGCTCCCATTGTGGCCGCTGGCTGGTGCGCTGCTGTCTGAGCCCCCCACAGGGACAACAATGCCACCATTCAAGACCACTCGCCGCTTCTGACGGGCAATTTCAGGTGTGAATCGACTGTGTAGCCAGTGGCTTATATTAAATGACCTGCGTGGTGACCTTGAAGGGCAGGGGAGGCAGAGAGGGAGGGGAGCAAAGACAAGAAACAGTTATCAATTGTAAAAGACTGAGAGGGGGATTATGTGAAAGGAGGGCAACATCGCACTCGTCAAATTCTGTCATGTTTTGGCAAAAGACGCATTAATTGGAAACAAGAGAGGTAGTGTGAAAAAAAATCAGACATCTTTGGCCAGATATCACTCCTCTTCTGCCTTAAATCTGCTTTTGCCCCCCCCCCCCCCATCCCCTGATCCCAATAATGTGCTTTTAATCATATTTCCTTGGCTGACTTGCTTGCGTGGATGAGCGCTGCGTCCAGACCCTTTGATGGGAATCCGTGATGCGCCCTAAAGTCTTTTGAAGTGGCCGTCTGGGGAGGCTACAGGGGGGCTAGCTATGGGGCTGGGAGCTTTGATGTGCCAGGGTCTGTAGAGGCTGGCGGCACGCTGCCTTGCACCAATCTGTCAATAGCACAGCTGCACTGCTCGCTAGGGAGCCCCTGCCTCGGACCTGACGGACTCGATGGCTGGTTGACGGGATGACTTACTCACCTTGTGAACTATGTACCTGCAGAAACGCCACAAGTGCCAGCAATTAGGGAAAGGTGAACTTGTTGTTGTAGCTGACCTTGTGTCTGAACGACCTCGAATCAGCTGTGCTGTATTTGCACTTATTGATTTGTTATTCTCGGTGAATATACGGCTCCAGGTTCTGCAGGGTCTGGGTTTTTAATATGGTCGATCTCTTTATTTTCTGTCAAGCGGAAAGAAAAAGGTTCTGTGTTGACGGCTGTTTTCTGCTCCGAGTCGATGTAAATGTGCCATTGGGAATTTTGTCAGTTTGACTTTTGCCAAATGAAATCTGTTTTCTCCACAGCTGCACAAAACCATTAAAAGGAGCCCATGCGTTATAACCTGTTAGGATTCAGTGGAGCTCAACCTTGGCTAAACTCTCTACCTGGAGGAGAGAGGGGTTTCCGCCGCCAAGGCCGTTGACACTTAGCTCACTGCGCAGCTTCTCTTCACCCTCGGGAGGGCAAGCATTTAGTTCTTGCCTGAAGCAGAGAACATTATTTGATGATACAGATATTTTGTTCTTTAACATCCTTCATTTCTATTTGTGATTTATGTCCATGTCATACATGGTATAACTATGTAATTTCATCCCGATAGTTATACCCTCAGTAAATTATTACATAAACTCCAAACTATTTCTCACTTATTTGACAGTCCTTAGTATTAATATGCTAATGAGCTTACTTTAAGTTGCGTGTCCCACTGCTGGACAGATTTCAAGTTGAACATCTGTTTTGCCTCGAGCAATTTGGTGGGAAACTTGTGATGTTCACGTGTCATTTATTAAAAATGAGTGGTATGGAGGTGTTCAGGTATGAAGATCACGAGCACATGTTCACGTGCCATCGTCTCAGGAACGTTGAGGTCTTTTCCAACCAATACATTCATTTGTGTTTGTGTTTATTTATCTAAAAGTGATAGTGCAGATAAATTAACACAACTATTGCAACTATGCAAGAACTTGGAGAGAAACATGCCGCATTTCTCCTGGTCCATGGTCCAATGAGGTTCATGAAGTGCTACAGTGTTTTCCAACTAGACACAGAACCTCAAAGGGATTTATGTCAGAAAGTGGTGTGAAACATGCTGCACCTTAGTTCCCTAGTTCCTAGAACTTCTAAATGACCATGTTCACCGTTTCCTATCAGCTGTTGTAGTCATACATCTCTGGTACATGTTAAGTGTTTTAAATGTTAGTACAAAGGCACTTTTGAAACGGTGTTTGTGCTCTTTATCTTGTGCGACTGCGTAAAAAGCAGTACCATCGAGCTCTGGATTTTCTAAATGTACTACCAATGTCAGCCTTAAATAATATATGTTTTTGTCCTCGGCTGAAGTCTCGCACACAACAGTAATTCATGTCCATCGGCCCAAGCACCCATAAAGTGCAGGTGTTTTTTTAGCCTGAGCATATAAACAGGAGGTATGCTCTTTTTCAGTAGCACCCTGTTTCAACACTTACGCATGTAAGTGTTGAATGTACTTATACATTTCCACAGCCGTCAGTTTTCCAGTAACCAGTTGGGAACTGCCTGTTGTCACATTAGTGGATGTTGAGTTCAGATTGGCTGTCCAGCATTCGAACCTCGTCACAAATGGCTCAAATCACCCGATTTAGCAACATTTGTTAAATTGGCTCACCTGGCTCAGCAAGCCTGTGATAGTATGCAGTATGGACTGAGGGGTAAATCATTGTGAGGGCCCATAAAGGAAGATTCTTCTGGATGAGTCATTTACTCCAGGGTGGAGTCCGTTCCTTGACTGGAATGGAAAATGAGGAACTGACTGGCTCTTCAGTGGCAGTTTGTTGATATGCTTCTGGATCCTTCTGCCTCATCATCCTCAGTTAACCGGAGCTTTGATGAATGAATGCTGTAGATTTATTGTGTGTTCCACTTGTTGCCCGAGTCTGTATATGAGTTGTTTTCCAAGCTGTGGAGAGGAAGATGTCTGGTAGAACACGCTCCAAACCAGGGATATCTGACTTCGACATCGGGCAGAGTCCAATTTAAAGATGGGTGCGTGCAGTATTTAGACGTCAGTATTACCTCTTATTTGTTCATTTCAGCTTTAGTCAAAACCAATGGGTATGTTGTTACTGTGTAATTATTTTTTTTTTCTCATTGTGCTGCACCCACACTGGAACTAAGAGCCAGTGCAGGAACTGCAGGAACAAGACTAGTAACAGTTATATACTGTTACTATATATACGTACTATAATACTTGTTGCCACTATGAGTTGCAGTTTAGATTGGAAATTGGATAAATATTATTTGTGTGTCACTTTTTGCTTCGTTTCTCCCACAACGCTGTCAACCACATGAGTCACAACAAATAGAACCAAAGTCTTTAGCGCTTCACCTAAACCCAACTTAAGCTCTTTGGTTCAAGAGTTCAGCAAGGTCATTTTTTGTACTGGGGCAGCATGAAGAGTGGATTCCTTCTAATTGTTGGTCCTAATGTCTTGACTCCATCAGATGCCCCGAGTACGACCTGAGTGTGCAAGCCCACTATCTTCAACACATCTGTGCCTGGTTAAATGAAGGCTGTATTTTAGGCCTATTATAGTCAAGGAGACAACACGGCCTGACTACTAGTTTGACCACTCACCCCTATCTGACTTGCACATGTGGTCAGTCACTATGGCAACGTGGTGAAAAGACGGCTTCCTGAGCCTGTTGTGTTTGGGGTTTGGCTGGGCATTGTAACCTAGATATTATTTTTAGTCTGTCAGTCAAGTCCCAGTTTGTGTCGATCTGGGATGTGAGCTGACTTGAGCTGACTGTCTTTGTGAACATACAACCAAACTGCTTTTTAAACATGCAGAAAAGTGATCTATTTGTGCGTTGAAATGTTTGAGAGGGCCCAGACATCTGTCAGTCTGTCGTATAGGTCACTGAAGCCACCGTGAGCAGTGGAGGTATGTAAAAGCTCTCTGTTTCTTTGCCCGTCAGCTGTGTTGTCCCACACCCATCTGTGGCCTTTTATTGCCCCCCCCTCTCTCTCTCTCTCGCCCTCTCTCTTTATCTGCCTCCGTCTCTCTCTTTGCCTGTGGCAGGCCGTAATAACGGGCTGACAGGCAGAGCGTGAAGGTCATGGTTATTAGATGGTAAAGGCGAAAGCCACAGCTGTGTTCGGCAGACCTTCGCTCTGGCAAAAGTGATGAGTTGTGTGCACTTGGAACTGGGTGCTCCTATATTTCCTGTGGCCACCTGGTTTGGTGAAGGAAGGGCCCCAAGCTCTTTTGACGAAGTGAAGGTGTGAATAAGACGGAATGGGTGGAGCCAACGAGTTGAACTGCTGTGTGTAATTTATCGGGTATTTCTCATGCTGCGTGGGCATAAACCTAAAGGGTCTGTTTGGACCCTTCTCTCAAACACCATGATTTAAACAGTTGAAGACGAAGCGGTTGTGAATTCGGCAGGAACTCTTTATGGTTAACATTACTCTGTGTGCGTGTGTGCGTGTGTGTGTGTGTGTGTGTGTGTGTGTGTGTGTGTGTGTGTGTGTGTGTGTGTGTGTGTGTTCATAACAGCCCCAGAGGTGTTCACACCTGCTACTTCTCCACACTCTGTTTGAGCTTCCGTGTCCAAGGTTGCAAGAGCTCAGCTGTGACACATGTAGACACACACACTCACTTCAATCCCTTTTTGATTAACGGCAGCTTTTAGAAAGTAATAACGGCAAATAAGTAAAATCCAAATTGGGAAGGCAGGAAAAGTCCGTTGTAAATCACTGTCTGTGAAGGAAGGGGAGGTAGAACTCAGTTAAACTGTTGTCTGGATGTTTGTATAAACGATCTGTGACAGTTGCTTGGAACTATTTAAAAAATGACACACAGATAGATAGATACTTTATTAATCTCCAATAAATCTGAGAGGAGCAACAAGAGGGCACCGCATCGGTTTCATTTTGCTTAAAGACAAATGCATCAACAGTGCATTAGTCACTGACACACACTCATAGTACATCTGTGTGTGAGTGTCAACTTAGACCAAATAGGGGCAGGGGCGGCCCTCATGGGGCTGAGAGAATGAGAGGAGTGACACTAGAGTATGACACTGGCTGTCATGCTGTCATATTGTCTGTATAGTTATTTCAGTCCTCGGTGTTTCCTGTTCACATGGACACTAGACATTCACTTCATGACAGTTAAAACCGAGAGCTAACTAATGAAAGTTAGCTCTGAATACCTGAGATCTCGTGTGTGTGTGTGTGTGTGTGTGTGGGGGGGGGGGGGATGTGTGTGTGTGTGGATGTTCGTTCTCGTTGATTTATAGCTATAACCTGATACCCATGTAAGTGGTTGTCCCTTGGTAGCATAAGCGCAGAGAATCAAACAGAAATGCAGAGTAGTAATTACAAATGTCTGATGGACTCTTTTTATCGAAAATATTTCGTTTGGATTGCGTCCAATCCTTCCCGTAGTCATGGCCAAAATCAGACTCTCTCAAACCTGAAGTATTCTCAAGTGGGCTTAGAACTGTTTGGATGTAGAGACTAGTAGAATTAGAGCAGCCTGCGTTTGCCCTGTCTCTATTTGCAATCCCGTCCTTCGCCCATCTCCCAAAGTGTTCTAGGATGAACTCCTGTCCAACCTCATTTGCATTGACATAAAAATGGAACAGAAATACGATAAAGGGGGACACCCCTGGGTGATTATGGGGTCACTAGCCAACCATAAAGAGGAATCTTTACCAGCCGTGCCACCACAGCTGAGAAAAGAAACACCGCATCAGGCGAAAACAGGGCTCAGACTAGGGCTCATTGTGTCGTATCTGTTGCTACACAATGAGCTGTCTCATTCTTTGGGACGATGTCAGAAGTTCAGCCTTTATCGACACGACCTGCATTTGACCTCACAGGAGGATAGATGCAGCTGAAGAGGCCTTGTCAGTGCTGCGAAGAACCCCACCCCCCACCCCCAGCCACCCCTGGGTGTTTCTGTTAGGCTCGTCACTCAGCGGGAGCTAGGAAAACAACACTGACACATACTGTATAACAAAAACACATACCTCTGTGTGTGTGTGTGTGTGGAGGGGGGGGGGGGTTGGGACACAATGAAAACACATGCCTTAAACATACACCCACACACTATGGATTAAAACTTGATTTCAAATACCTTATGGTCATCTTTGCCACTTTTGTGTTGTGCTACTGTGTTTGTAGACAATAGTACACATACCTATTTGAATTTACTATGAGTTGATGATGTGAATATGATCTTGTTAGTTTATTATATGGGTGTACAATGGATCGTTCCCATTTTGTGTTTGAGCGCTGAATCTTATGCTTGTTGTGATTGCAGTGGTTTTGGATGAACTTTCTTGTTGCAGCACCGGTATTAATTATCCTTTAAATTCAATGTACACCATCTGCTTAACAGCAAACAACAGACAGGCACAGTTAGAAAGGAGCCTGTTGACATAACGGAGCATTTAGCAGCTATTGAGCCAGATGCTTCCCTCAGACGTTGATGAAGACCAGAACAAAACCAAAAGGAGAATGAATAGTGGACTTGCATTCATGGGGAGGCCAGAAACACTACTCCAAACTACTCCACAAATGAATGTGCTCTGTGTCTGTTGGCTCTGTAAGTAGGTAAATGTTTGCCAGGGTGTTTGCTATAATAACTGTTTAAAAGCAATCATATGTCGATGGGAAGTTTCAGTTAGTTTCCATTCTCCAGGTAACATAAAAAATGGCTGCAGGTTTAAATCACAAGCTGTCATATTTGCCATCGGTATTGGATACAGAAATAAAGCATGTGCAGAAACAGCTCCGGTCGTCATCATCATCATCATCATCATTATCATCCCTGTATCCGTCACAACATGTCAGTGTGTTATACTCAACCTAACTCCTGCTTTGTAGCTTTTTTTCCTGCATACACTTGACCCCCATCCCAATAAGAGCTCACTCCCCACCACACACGCTGGAAAACACTGTTTTATGTATTTATTTATTCATTATTTACACTAGTTGTGGAACAGATTAATCGCCAGTGGTCGGGCCTGATGCGGTACTGCGGAAATATTCCACATCTCAGGGTGGGGCTGCCTGTCAGACGGCAGTGGAAAACATTTACAGTCATTTGTGCACACAGCAGGAGGTTACATACACCCCCGCACACTGACACTCAGGGCTTCTAAGAGGACACATGAATGGATTTGTTGTCTCACCCATCTTATAAACCAATTAAATGTGATATTCCATCCTTGATTTTGACTTCCAACCCCCCTGTCCAAAGCTGTCTGGTTTGCTGGACAGACTAGAGCTGTACCTACCAAAACCATGTCCACAGGTGGCTGTTTTACACTTCCTCGTATCACACTGTCTCTTTGTTTTTTGTGCCATTCTTTCTTGTCTGTTATGTCTATTATTGTTATTTTTGAAGATACAGATCTGTATTTTCAAAATAAGATAGGTGTTCTTTTATGTAGTGTGTGTGTGTGTGTGTGTGTGTGTGTGTTATATCATATTGTGTGTGTGTGTTATCTCATATTCACATCATTCCATCCCGTGCCATATGACAACCCTTCTGTTTTTTGTTTTTGAATTAAATATGTTCTTTCATTCATTTCTTCATTTGCCTCCTGTCTGTCTATCTGAGGTATTCATTTTTTTTTTTTCATGAACTCTTAGGTGTTCGTGCCGACTGGGTGCAAACCTATCAGGAGGGAGATCAGTTTTTGTCTTACAAGTAGACAGCTCTATATTTAAAAGATTTTTTTTTTAAAGCTTTTGCCCTGTTTTAGGGGATTTCCTTGATAAATTCTAAGATTAGTGTCTGTCAGTGCACTGTAAGTGTGGCTTTATATAACTTGACTGGACAATAATATGGACGTCATTGTACTGGCTGTTGACACAACAGTCATACACCCCTCTATCACACTCTAGCTCTTGTCTCTTAGTGTAAAGTCGGGAGAGGAAAACCAACACACCGTCCAAACTCTGCCAATCGACTCCCCTCCTCTCATTTCAGCGTTGCTAGGCAGCCCCTTTTTTTTCTGCACTCTTTCTTTTCCTTCTTTCGTGCATCTGAAAGGGGTCAATGCCTCTGCATGATGGAACCACAGGGCTAAAAGTCTTTGGGCCAGACACTGGAGGAGTCCACTACTAATTGCTCTTAGCAGATCCCCAACCATTGTCCCCCACTGGGTTTCAATTTGAATTTGAATGGAGGTAGCTAGCTGGTGCTGAGAGTGTAAGGTACACAAATGACTGTCACTGGGAATGGATAGCAGCGCTACAGGAATTGTGAACTTGTCCCCAACAGAAGCACCGTTGGCTTTTTGGCTCTGCATATGTTTTGGTGTGTTTGCACTAGCATAAATGCCATATTGATGTGTGTTGGGTGATTTGGACTGAATGGGAGAAGTTTTTGAAGCAGACATTTGTTGTGAAACGGCTTGTTTTCGGTTCAGACAACGAGCTGCCAGGTAGCTTCTTGTACTTTTGCAGCAGTATAACATGCAAGCAAAGATAATTAGACCTGAGTACAAAATCCTCATCTCTGTAAACTCACGTGCAACAGGAGAAGAAGCTGCCCTGGAAGTGTGTGAGTAAGGTCAGCACTACTAGAAAGAAGGTGGAACGTGAAAGACAGTGAGACAGACTGGCAAGGTCTGCACTGACAGACAGACAGCTAAACAAATTGCCAGACCTCCCCCACCCTGTGGTTCACTTGTTCCTTCTCTATAGAGGCGAGGGTCCTGGTCCATGTCCCCCTCTTCTCCTGCCCCACTTGTGGTTAATTGAGCCCCTGCCAGGCCCTGCCCCTTTATTGCCTCCATTTGTCAAAGCCTGTAGGCCTGAATGATGCCAAAGACTTTATACAAACGAAGAGTCTCCTTGCCTCTCCATCTCTCTCCATCCCTTTATCACTCTCTCCATCCCCAAGAGCAAACAGGTTTGGCCCAGGGCAGCTCAGGGCAAACACTGGCTCCACAAAGGCACCGGCTCAGTTGGGGGATGTGGGCAGGTGGTTGACTTTTCCCCTTCACCTTCAGGGTCAGGGGCAAATTCATGCATTGGCCGGTGATGTGCTTTGTATTTTCTATCTTTGTGTTCTCCCAAATCTCCAAAAACCATCAGTTGCAATACGTGGTTTAAAAGCATCGTGTTTTTTGTGAATGAAGCCTGGCTTTGTACACTTTAAGTGGGGGGCAGGTCTACACTGAGAGATATGATATGGTCTGTCCAGTGTCAGTCTGTCATCAGCACATGTGTTGCTGTCATTCCCGTGGCCTGCTGCACGCTGCAGATAAGAGCAGCCATTCAGTCAAGCGACTAGCCATTCACTATAGTCATCTTTGTTTGGGCCAGAGACAGACCTGCAACACACAGAGAAAGAAGTGGGAGGGGACAAGAGCTCTTACTGGAAGAATGACAGAATGAAGGCAACACCAGCAGAAACAAAGAGGCGATACAGTGCCATATGGAATCAAAGCACATAGGATCCAGTTTGTGGAATGAGATTAGGGGACGCCGGACAATGCAAAACAGATCTATTTTGTGTCTTTAGGGTAAAAAAATTTCATACAACCTATCCGTTCCTAGCACTTGTAATACCACTTTTCTCGTGAGTGCGTGAGTCACCGTAGCAGAAGAAGAGGAAATATGAAGAAACACAAGACGATACATGAGTGTGTTTAAACTGTTGGAAACTAGATTTAACAGTTTCATTATTCCAGTCACTTTCCAAAGCTTGTGAACTTTTCTGTGTTGATGAATGGATATAAACAGCTGATGTGAAGAAAGATTGCACTGCTTGGGTTTTTACGATGTGTTGATGCCCAACTTTATGGCAATATGTTGCCCCTTATTGGAGCATGAAATATTAAATATGAAACTTGGTCTGTTTTTTGTTTTTTTTTAGCTTGCAGAGACCCAGTAGAAAAGTTGGTTGTGTGTTCAGTTTTAGTCATAAAATATTTGAAGGTCTGTTGTTTGAGCTCTTGATAGTATTACCACTGCTATCAGAACTACCAGTGCTCATCGGCTGCTAGCAGGGGTATGAGAGACTTTTCTTCTTTACTAGAAACCACTTGGTGGTGGTCGTTAAAGCTGAACTGAAGGTTATTCACCAGGGTTTATTTCACTGTGACTGAGGCTCGCAGTTGGTCTAACATTGGTATGATGACTCCAGATAGGTCTTATAGTCAGGCACTATGGTCACAAATCAGTGGCAGCTCCACCCTCCCTTTCTTTAAAGTTCAAGTTCATCACCAAGTCGCTCAAGTGTCAAAGTGCACAAACATCTTGACATTCTCACGGCCATAAAATTGCTGAAAACCAACTAACTAAAGCGTTCTCGCTGTGCTGCAGAGAAGGTTTAGAACAATATGCTGAGCAGAATATTGTATATTGTTCGCCCCCCCCCTATGTTTGAGCCATTGCAGACTTCTTTAACATTTTCATGTTGCACTTTGTTTTGGTCACTGTCATGAGTCCACTGAGAAATTACCTATATGTTCCAAAGTGACGATGCCTGTGTGTTTTTCTGTCATAAATTTGTATTCATGTGTGTATGTCTGCTCCACCCTCTGGGGTGCCATGCCCCTGTGCAGAGGTCTTTGTTGTGAGTGCAGAGCCCTGAGTCAGGCCTGTGGGAACAAGTCCAGCTTCTCTTCTCTCTCTCCCACGCGTTCACACTCATCCCATCCTGTCGACCTCTGCCTCACTCTCGGTGATAGTTAGGTGGTGCATGGGGAACACTGCTGCGAGTCACACACACATATGTGTAACATTTGTCAGACCCTAAGAAAACCATGGGAATAGAGTTGTATTCGTGTGCATTGTATTAGACGGGACTATATGTTGCAGTTCTGCCAATGTGCTTCTTGAAAATGGAAAATTTCAAATGAGATGAATTGCTTGTTTGCCCAAAGTAACTCACAATTAGTAGCCAATGAATAATACTTTACTACAAATCTGTTCTAAATGTGCACTTTTTTGTGTTCGTATACAACAATGTAAAACAAGGTAGAAATGTAAAACATTGTCCAGAATCACATCAATGCTCACTCATATACTGAAATCGGACAAAGCAAACAAACAACCAGACCCTCCTCCAAAAGGACTGCGCAGGCCTCTTTGCTTTAAACGATTCCAAGCTATCCAGCATCATCTACTGGTGGCAGTGGGGGCGGGGCTCTCAGACTCAGTGCACTTGGCCAACAACCTGACGTATTCCGGTAGTAACTTCCCAACGGTAATTTCCCATCGACAGTAAATACAAATATGTTTGGTCTTGTCCGGTGAACCATCTGACAGTGCGTTGAAGCCAGAAAAGGAGGTTTGTTTTGCTTGTCAAACTCAATGTTGCTGCTGTTGCTCTTCCTGGTATCTCAAACCATAGCTCAGCGTCACATTTATAGAATGTGATTGCATTAATAGCACATTTTAAAAAATAAACAGAATCAATCGGATTAATTTTGTCCATGTTAACTTTGACCTTTTTTTTTTTTTTTTTTTAAACACATAATTAGTCAACCAGCCGTCAATGCTTCCTAGCAATATCTCAGCTAATGTGGTTCGACGATTCCCATAAAGCCTTGCCAGTGTTGTATTTTTCTCCTAGTCTCAATCTGGCAGTACCCAGCGATCCCCATCCAGTGGGTGCCATCTGGCTGGCTGTGCCACAATCAAAGAACTCATTCTAGGGGTTAACTCAACAGCAGCAGAGAGACGGGGGTGGTGTGGAGAGCAGAATCAGGCAGCCAGACCAGACTCAGGCCAGGGGACTTTGAAGCCCCCTCACCCTAGACCACAGATAGGGGGCCAACCAGCCAGAGCTAGAGAGAGGGAGAGAAAGTGAGAGAAGGGCCTTTATCAGCAAGCCAGAGCACAATTGTGGAGTGGAGTGTGGGAGTTGGGGGAGTTAACTCTTTGTGTAGATGAATGGATGAATAGAGGAGGAGGGCTGAAACACTAGCATCTCCCCCTTCTCACTAACCTACTCCCCCATGCTGGATCTGTATGTTTTAGGTCGGCCATCTCGGGGGCCCCTGGGCCCCTCTTCATGGACAGACCGATAGATACCATCAATTACCAAGGCCAGCCCCTGGCCACCATATGGCCGGTGGCTGTATAGGAAAAGGAGCCTTTTCCCTTCACAGCGCCGGCCCTGCATATGCTGCAAACCAAACAGCAGAGATCCAGTGCAAATGGTGTGTGTGTGTGTGTGTGTGTGTGTGTCTTTGTACATGCATGGGTGTGTGCTACGTGCAACCTCGTAATAGGTTTGGCTTGTGTTACAGGGCAGCCTAAGTGTCAAGAGGTCAGGATAGAGTTACAGGATCGAGTTATACCTGTGTGTTTGTGCACTCTTTGTGAAGGCTGGTCTGAGCTCGTAGAAAGCCAGTGCGTTTCAGCTAATGTTCACAATTTATTTCAGACTCATGACTTAGGACGTATATGCATTCAAATGTGAGCGTTTTTCATCACCTTGACAGGAAAAAGGTCACATACTCAAATATTTCTTTGGCTTTGACGATTGCATGCATGCAAAGTTTTCTTCAGCACGTCCCATAGCTCAATGGGGTTCAGGTCTGGACGTGGTGGCCAACACCTATGTGAAATGACTCCTTCACATTTGGAGTGAATCCTGGCATTGTCATAGGCCTGAGCTATAAGGGAAGAAACAAAAATCTGCTGTTCATCCAGTATATGCATGACCAACTGCAGCTATCCCAGATTATAGCCCTGTCCCCACAATATTGGTGACCTTTTTCTGATAAACCTTTTCCCGCTTGTGGTGTTATAATCCATTCTCCAGCTGAGGTGAAACCAATATCAATTTTCATCCATCATAGATTTTTAAACAAGTGCTCATACTCATACTCATAGTTCATGTTTGTGGGAGTTGCCATTACTCTTCAACAGTGTAAAGGGAACCAACCATGGAAAGGTCTACCGCAAGCACCTGTGTTCGAGACGCTAACGGAAACTGGGAAGAGTCATGACTGCATGTCCTCACTGTGCAGCATCTGGTTGTCGTTCCGATGTTGAGCTGGCAGCGCAGGTAGCCACAGAGCTGATTTGACATCTCATGTCTGCAAGATGTGAACACTGACCACACCACTGATTGCAGAATAACACAACACACCAGCGCAATGTAAGGCAACAAAGCAGCGTGATCACAGCTAATGGTCGTCAGTCAACCTAAATGACGCGTTTCTGTCTTTGAGAGGGAGGCAGAGCATGCAAGCGCAGGTGCAAACTCTGCAAAGAAACCTCATGCTCTGAGGTACAAACCGCTGAACCGCCGTGGCACGTGAAGTGGGGCATGTTTTTTGTAATCTCCTACAGAGGAAATCAACAGTAACATGTCAGTGTTTTTCATACGCCACAAAACATACGAGTCGGGGATAGTTGTCAAGGGGAAGATAAACTGAGTATCAGTTTAAGAAAACAAGGTAAAGGTTGTCATGTTTCATTTTAAAGCCCTTTTTTTTTCTAGGAAAAGTTCCAGGGAATGGAGATGAGCTATAAGGGGTTAAATCACCGACCGAATGGGTGAAAATAAACGCGCATGCAGTAAGATTCTTTCCACGCTGCTCTCTACCTTCTCGAAAAGGACAAATCTTTCCAAATACACTGTAATTTAATTAAATGTGTCTGTTTGTAATCACTGCAAGTGGAAAATAAATCCTACTTTTGCTGGGCCCCCTCCACTCACTGTATCATTAATAAAAAACACATTGCTTTACGGTTGGGGGAGGGAGGGAGGGAGGGTAGGTTAAGTGAGAGAGATGTTTCTGTTTGATAGATCATGTGAGAAAGAGCCGACAGCAAAACAAGGAAACATCTGGGTGATTAATCTTTGGGGAGGTGGGGGGGGGCAGGAGGCAAGTAGTACCAGTCAGAATTGACTCACACACACACACACACACACACACACACACACACACACACACACACACACACACGCAAAGTGCAAGAGAGTTGTCCGAATGATTCCAGATCATCATTTACGTCTCTCAGGCGTTTGTCCACTTCATGGGTCTTGTTCGACTGGCACTGTACAGTTTTATATACAGATCCTCCACGGTCATCTGCCTCATCGTGTGTGTGTGTGTCATCCCGCTGATAGCTGAACAAACACTCAGGCAGCCGTCACAAGTGAAAAAATAACCTTTTGGCAATCAATAGTGAAGCACTGTGAAAACAGGGTCATGGGAATTTAACCATTACTAGACTGGACTGTTACTCTTCAACCGCTGTTCACCAAGAGTCAGTGATCGTAATGAGCTTTCGATGGGAACATTAAATAACATACATGACATTTTCTAGTGGTCAAACCGCTGTGGGCAAAGCAATCACTTTTCCCCAGTGAGCGTTTCCCCAGAGTGAAGCATCTCACAAGGCAAAGAAACTTGTTTGAATGGATTGATTCTTGTAGTTTGATGGTTCTGGAATATGATGCTGAGGCCACTTCAGAATCCAATTGTGCGATCAGCTTTTTTTTTTTTTTTTTTTTCCCATTTCTCTGTGGGTCTGTGTGATGAATCATGGCAGGACAAAGCACCTCTGTTTACGCTGATATGTAACAGTGACGCAACAGGGCATCTCCCAACTATTACACCATCAGAATACAAGTGGCAGTGGGGTCTGAGTGGTGCAATTTTTGGAAAATGGTCCATTATTTTCCAGTTGTTTCAGTAAATGTAGTTGTCTGAATGACCTACAATGAATTACATTTCCTGAACACTTTGGAGGTGAGCAGATGAGAATGGGACACCGTGGAGGATGAAGGGTTTTTACAAACTTCCAACCTGTTAACAGCAGGATAACTCATGAGCATGTTGGATGATGCTAGTTTGTGCTTGAGACTCTCTCACACACACAAACACACGCACACACTCTTGTAGTCACTGCAGGGGGACCTGTGATTGGCAGCACAGGTTGAGACCACACACACAAATCATGGACACGGAAATCACTATTATTTTGAAATCACGTCATGTCTGGAGCAGCCAGCTCCTTCTAAAAAGAGCAGGCGATTGTTCAACATCAATGCAAAGATTATGTCTGGTAGGTTTTGTTTTTTACCTGTTGAATAGTCATACAGCCTGATGCAAATCCCATTCAACTTAACAATCGCCATTCAGCGATTATCTGCGGAAGCACTCTTGCAAGCCATGTTTCTTTTTTTTTTTTTTCCTTTTTTTTTCTTTGTTAAGAGGAAGTAAACTGGGCTGTTGGGGTGGGCTTTTGCACATGTACAAAGTAGCTTCTGAAGTAATATACAGTATATAGTACAACTCAGGTGGATATACAGGAAACATTTTTTAATCATTCTACACTGAT
>JBBMJM010000020.1:668858-679813 GCA_037832705.1 Centriscus cristatus | reverse complement strand
AAAGTAATGTAAGGTAATGAACCCTTCATGCTGTTCTCCTTTTACCACAGGATGCTGAAACACATCACACACATACATACACACACACACACACACTCCCCCTGGATGTCATATTCTCATTATACCTGGCATCTGATCTGAGAAACTGTGTTGTTCCGTGTCCTTCTAATTGCAGCATCTTTATATCAATCATTGCTTGAAAGCAGTCAGCGGGATGACGTGACAACATTGGTACTTTACATTTAAGAATGTTTCTCACAGATGGGTGGACACAGTTTGGCATTTATCATCATCACATGGCTGCACCCATTCACAAATGATTATCGTAATACCAGGACAAGATGTGGGTCTCATCTGGTCCCGTCAGCTGAGTGTTCTGACAGTGTGCGCCTTCTGTCATTTGGGAGGAAAGAACCATTAAATATACGGCACGCAGCTTTGTCTGGTTGTATGTGTATTGTGATTTGTGCACCCAAAGGAAAATTCAAATTGCATCCGCAATGGTTTATTTACAAAAAAAAAAAAAGAAAATTGGATTCCCTGCATCACAAAAGAGACAGAGCAAGTGGTTCGCATGCGGGACTCTGCTCATCTAAAACAAAACAAACAAACCATCGGCTGCGTTATCTTCTGTGGTAAATATCCCGAACATTTGCTTTAGGGCATCATTTTCTTTTCCTTCTGAACCATCATACAATAATCAGTAAAACCCTCTTAATCCCCAACAACTGATACCCTGCAGCTCAGTCCAGACAACTGGCACGGTAGCAACAAATCCCCAATCTCAGCCTGAAACGTTGCAGCTCTTGAGTTGGCCGGGTGTCCCAGACTGTCAGATCGGCGTAAACCGATCCTGCTTCTCTGTTCTGTCCTGTTGAGCCCCGGCCTGATCAGGAAAACACCCATGACGGATTGGCCAGTGGCTCGGCTAAGACGTGAGGCCCGTTTAAAATAGCAACATCAAATATTGATGATTGAAGGTTTTCGGACGGGAAAACATACGGCTCTGCCCGCTACGTTTCACTTCAAATTCATACGATTTCCTCCAGCAGGACCAGAGTTGAGTAAGAGGGACCGGCTCTGCGAAAAGCAGCTTTTCATTGCGAGGACATGGAGCAGCATTTCAGCCCGGGCTAATCAGCTGGTAATAAGGAGGCTGGGAGACTTGGGAGCCAGCATGGCAGATCTGCTTGCATGCATGAACACACACAAACAGGCCGCTGAAGACCTGATGTATCAGTGAATATGGCGAGGAATTAATCAGATCTCACCTCCTTTTAACTTTCCACAGCTGTGACCGAACAGGGGAGAGATAAAGGTCAAACCCATTGGTCAGCAGGGGAGGACTGCTAGGGTAGGTTTAACCTTTGACCTTTGAAGTTAGACATACGAAGAGGGTGACATTCAGGTCAGAGACCTCGTCTGCTGCTCTGCATAATGTTCACCCACTTCATCTGAGCGCCGTTAATAGAAAGGGAATATGAAGATGAAGGAGAATGTGGAGTTCCAGGCAGAGGGCTGATGGAGAGGGGGACTTTCAGGGTACATACAGTACTAGCTTCCCCCTCCTCTTGTCTGGGGCCCAGTGGATGTGGTGGACCCAGCCCCAGACGCCACTCCGTGGTTTTGGCACGCTGTGTATTTTAGCCATTCACTGTTTCCAGCTGAACCAGCTCCCATGCAAACACATGGGCAACTGCTGGGTTTTCTTATTTAGTTGTCGGTCAATAGCGCTTAATAATATTCAAAATGACAGTGCGACATATCATCCCATGCTTGCCAAAATACGATCCCCTGCTCTTTTCTCCCCCACCCCTCGTCATTTTCCGCTCCACAGTTGTGGAAGAATGCACACAGATGAAAAGGACCAGATACACAATGGTGCAATCTTGAAAAGGTTCGGCTGTCAGTTACAAAAGTAATAGAGCAGACGGGGAAGTGGGGAAGTACAGATCAAGGAGAACAGCACCGGCCTTTTAGGAGACATGAGTAAATATTTCAACTCCAGCAGCCTGTGTGGACGTATAAAACACCAGCAGTGATGTGGCGTATGACTTACTTAGACTGATATGTCCCCGCTGACCCAAATGCTGTCATTCCTGCCTCGGCTTTTTGAAGTTAAACAAACAGCAGGTCACAAAATCCTCCAAATACCACCCAAGTGCTACAGTGTGTGTGTGTGCGAGAAACAGTCTTAGTGTGTCTGCAGTGCTGATTTGTGAGTCTGTGTACGTGGACGCACAAATCCCGTCTTTTTCGCATGTGGTGACAACAGCCGAGCAGTGATGTGAAACGCCTGCAAAGACAATGAGCGCTGACAAATACTGCTGACGCACGCTGTCCGTGTTCTTGATCTCGCTTCAATAAAAAGTGTTGGCCCTTTGAACGTTTTAATTAAACTAAATAGAACCATCCCCACCCAAGCCTCCACGATGAGCAGTGTGCATTTGAAGACAAAGGACATCTTTTACGGGGCAGACATCAAATGCATACCCGTTTTAATGTCACTCTGCTCCCACATTGACTTTCATTATTTCTAAAAAATCCATCTGGAATTTTGATGGGAATGTTTGGAAGGAAAAGGCCTGAAAACCACAACGCAGAGATGGTTTGAAACAGAGGTTTTTGTGGTTTTGTCTGTTTCTCATGGTAAACAAGATCGTTCATGTCTGTAATTTTACTTTACACCGTTGTTATTACGACACATTTTTCATGTTGTTTCTTAGCGATAAAGAAACACACTTACATACATAACTTTGGAAGCAATGATGGGGGTCTTAAGAATTTTTAAAAGTAGCAGACGAGTCATGTTGGCTGGATGAAAAGAAATTTCCTCAGCTCATTTATTTTGTAATAATTCGTCTTTATCAAGTCCAAAATGTTTCCTAAATCCACACATAAATTATAAAAGGGACTCACATTTCCTGCCCTGAAAAAAACTGCATGTAGCATTATATCTGTACAAAACTCAATGTGTGACTCACACACAATTGAGTAGATACAAACCACCAGCAAATAAAAGTAGTTATCAAAATGTTACGCTTCATAGGTAACTGCTTCATAGGTTTACAAGTTTGTTTTTGTTGCCCACTCTGCAGTAAATCCTCCAAGAAATGTATTTTAAACCAGTTGGTCTGATTTTCATTAACCTGCAAACAGAATATAAAACATTGTCTTCTTCAGTCTGTGTTCAGTGTGGAAAATAATACATTTTGGCACTTGACGTTTTTATTACTATGAATATTTTTATTTACTGAGTTCAAACACTTATTGGAAATTTGAGACTAGGAGGCGGAGCTTACTGACATGATTGATGACATCACAAATCATTGTTTATGAGTGGAAGCAAATCACTTTAAAAAAATGGGATTGTGGTAAATTTCATACCTCCATGTCAGACCTAGTTCATTTTTTTCCTGCAGACTACTGTATTGTTTGACCCTTTAACAATTCACAGCATCAGTCTAAACAAATCATCATTTCATTATCTCCTTTCTCCGAAACGTTATATTTGTCAGTGTAACAGATACCAATCAGCCTAATGAAGTCGCATTGAAAAGAAACGTCTCGTATCAAGTACAGTGCAACAGGTTTCCACGGTGTGACCAGATGTGTTCAGCAGCTGCCAGCAGAGGGCGTCGTTTTGGTCAGTTCCCAGCTCCCAGAGCAACTACCTCTGGAGCATCTGCTCAAAATTCACCTCTTCCTGACTCAAGGCCGAGTAATAAGATTCTTTGTCATTTATTAAGGTCATTATTGATCAAAATGCCCGTTTATCTTCTGTGCCAGCTCACTATCATTAGTCATTATCGGTTGCGCGAGTCACAGGGCTGCAAATCCTGTCAGTGTTACTTTATGGGGCATTTTGTTGCGGTGCCGCCCCCCAGGGGAACCCACACATGTGGAGCAATGCCCGTGATCCAAGCCGGAATTCCCAGCCTTTCCGTGAACTTCAGGCCTGTAAAAGGCAATTCCATGTCTTCATCTCTTGTAGTTTGCTGTAAAACATCTCCACGTGTTGAGCCGAGTGAGAAGCCCGTCCCATTCCCTGCACATCCTTGGAGGAGGAGGCGTGTAACTCTTTTGTTACCTGACCTGGACTACCTGCCTGTGGAAAGTTATGGACTGGATTGTAAATGACCTAACAGAAATAAGAAACGGTGAGCTCGGTGCAAATGGCGTTTTGGTACAACAAGGTGGGCGGCAAGTGGAGGTATTTTGCTTTCTACCTGCAAGGCGCAGCAAATGGGACGAGTTAATTAGGCTGCGCCGAGGAAGAAAGGACGAATAGGAGGCACTTCCTCCAAGAACTCACTCACCTCTCAAGTCCGACCCTCTCTCAAGTTTCATTTTGGAGTTCTTAACCGCTTTTCATGTCGTCAGCAGCATCTTTACCTGTGCTGTCCACGGACCATGGGTTCCCCCCGGTGGAAGATTTCAAACGCGCTTCAGCTGACTGTCGCGGATGAAAGTCGGTGCATGTGCATGTGGAAGGGTTAGGAGACCTGCCAGTGTGACCACTGACTGTTGCAGTGCATGGCCTCTGGAGAAAACGATCATGCACAAACCCCTCCGACAGCGGAGTCTCTACGTGTTCCTGTGTTTTGCCATCATCTACCTCAGACTTGGGTGAGTTCTTTTTATTCCACGTGAGTTCACGCTAAATGACAAACAAACAAACATGACACATTTGGGTGCCCCCTGGCCAAATGTTTTGCAGGTGGATGTAGCGTAAATGAATGTCCAAACATCTGCACCAGAGGAATGCGTCGTGCGTAAAAGTGGACAAATGCCCACATGATCGATTCCCTTCACCCCACGAGACTCCTGCTCCTTTGTCAGCAGGATCATTTGAGCCGCTGCTTCAGATTCAGCTCACCCCTGCATACCTTTATTAATAGCTGCACACTGAGTTGTATTTCCACATTCCATTTCCCAGAAGGAGTTTTTACCTGTTAACTGCTGCGCTCTGCCCCTGATCACATGATCAGTGAAGCACACATTTCGGGAAAAAAATGTTTGTTTTGTGGGTTGTTGATCACTGTTCATGCACTCTGTGAATCCCTTAAAGCGAGACAGGGGTGTATTCTGAATGTAAACTGCAGTTCATATTTGTGTGAAGACTGTTTAACCAATAATCTTTTTGGAGACATTATGACGTGTCGCTGTATTATTATTATTATTATTATTATTATTTACAGCTAAAACAACAAATGTCCAGAGATGGCAGACAATCTATAGGCAACATCTTTAAGGCTCCTGTGCTGAGATCCAGGAGATTCCTGCAGCCACAGTGAACCAGACAGAAAACTGTCAGCCCTCTCTGAGAGAACGTCATGTGGAGTGAAGCGTGAAACTTCAAGCTCCAAAGATGCTCATATCACATGACAGCAGCTTCAGTATGGGGGGGAAAGTCACCTATCTCGGTGTTTGCTGAGCTCCACCAGGTAGCTCATTCCTTCCATCCTAAATCTTTCATTGTACCCTCTTCATTTGACAATGACTGCAGCATGCAGGTGCTGAGTGAGATGCCGACGCGATAAAAGGTCTCCTCCACTCACTGAGCTCCGAGTCCAAATCCAAGTGTTCTATTTCTCTTCTCAGCTCAGATCGTGACAAGGAAACAGGCACATAATTGAATAGCTGTGTTTAAACGGAATATGAGAGTAATTTAGGAGTAGTACGCGCACTAAAGTGCATTTATAGAAATATGAGACCATATTATCACCCCATAACATAACCATATATCATAGGACAATAAGATGATGCTAGATGGTCGCTATTATTCTTATTTTATTTTATTTGTGTAGTTTGTGCGCTGATTTGAACCCAACTTGTTGATTCAGAGTGACTCATCCTAACAAAAAAATGCATAATTTCGGGAAGAGTCCTGACGGTGTGAGGCTCCAGCAGCCAGCGTCTTTCTTTCTGGCTGGATGGAGGGGAGGTGGTAGTGAAGGTGGCGTAGAGAGGGGGGGAGAGAAAATGGGTGATGATGATGAATGAAACCTCCCTGCACGTCCAACGGGGATCGGATCAGTCTCAATCTATTGTCCTGCTGTGGCAAAGTGGGCGGATAACAGTGTCTCTCCCTGCCCAATGGCAGGCACGACTCTCATGAGAGTGGAGAGAGGCACTTTTCTGCCATGCAAAATCCCTAAAACCATCATCATTCCGGCTCTGGAACCCGCAGTACTGTGTAACAGCCTCCGCCGCTGAGACATGACAGAGCCAATCTCAGCGCACACACGGCGCCGGGAGCTCGGAGCTGCGTAGATCCTCCGCACCAGCAGACAAGGAGACGCGTACCATCTCTCGTTTTTTCATCTTTAAAGGGACTTAAAACTGGGAATTAACGGAACTTTTTCCCCCCCTCACCCGGCATCGTTTTGTCTCACTCGACCCGAACGTGGCCATTTGCTCAATGTCATCATGATCATCTTCTCGTCGCGCAGTGTACTGCTGTCAGTCTACTACCCGCAGATCTTCCTCATCCTGACCAGCGGCAGCTACCTGTAAGTTCCAGCCAATTAACGGCCTCCTAATTAACTTCAACAGGACACGCGCGCATCCCCCGCTTCTCAAAGACACACCGCTTTGCGTCTCTCCATGCCCACGACCTATACGTGCTGTCTTACGACCCTGGCACCCCGGTTCACCCATCACTCTCCGTGGTCTTTTCATACATGGTCGGCAGACTGCGGCGGCACACAGAGCCGCAGAAGTTACGGTTATTTTCAGGAGATCGGCGGACACATCACCGGTAAAATGATCCACGTGGGAATAAGCTAATGAGAGAGAGAGAGAGAAAGAGAGAGAGGGAGGGGGGAAGCTATTGTGAGAATGACGAAGATTCCTCGTGAGTATACGCATGGGGGGGTTGTCGTGATAGCAAATATTTTGTGAGATCTGAGGAATGAAACATTATTTCTGCACATGGATTCACTTTTGGCCACAGAGTGGCAGAGATGTTCAAGACAATTGGATGCTGGGATCCCGCGTGCTTTCACGTTCTGGACCGTTTTTTTTGTTTTTTTTTACGCATGCGAGCACCGTTAACCTGTCAGCAAGTGAAAGATTATCTGTGTGCATGACATCATCTCCGGGTAATTCTCGGTGTGTCCGTGTTAGCATTTGAACCGGCAAACCCTGCACATCACTCACGGGACTGACACGATAATGAGATTTTGTATTAAATGAGAATTATTCCTGCAGAACGCTGGCTGCTGTGCCAGGTTCCAAAATAATTACTCACCCATGCTTCACAGCTCCTCTCTGCCCGCTTCCTCTGCTGCCCGGAGACCCCAAACCTGATGCTAAAATAGATGTGGTTTTTGGTTTTCACTTAAAAGTGGACTACACTTCTAAGTATAGTGATGGCTTGCACATTTCAGCAACACTGTTTGTGTTGATAATCTTAGCGAGCATCAACCACTAGGAATCACCTACACAGATTTAAAATAACGCACCGCCTCTCAGTCAAAAGTGATATTGTAGCACATTGAACTAAATATCTTTCGAGATTTATGGGTGTCAAACGAGCCGTCAAGAAATGAATCTTTGGGAAAAGAATGTTTCTGGGCCATTGCATACCTCACACATTAGTATCAGGAAACTGATCTCCTAATGTTCCGACAGTAATATCTGACCAGTCTGTTTTCATTTCAATTTCCAATCACATTTGAAACCCAACCATGCTTTTAATTTTCTTTTAATTCAGCATTTCCTCATCCACTGCTCCCACAGTGGGAATCGCAATTTGTAGTGAAAAATAAAAGAAGGGGGTGGGAGGGGTGGCATTTCTTCACTTGACTTGGTTAAGTTGTGTCCCAGACTGTTTTTGAGTGCATTCCTCTGTAGAAGATTCATGCCTCGGAGCTCTACAGTGTCACTGAGGATCAAAGTGCTCCATGTGATGGAGAAGGTGGCTGTGAGCACTGCAAGTCATGACGTAGACTATAGATTCTCTTACGGCCTCACTGCACGAGGATGGGAGCTGAAAAAGTCCTCGCTGCTCACGCTGATGTTTGCTGATTTGACTGTTGCACAAAAAAAAACGCTCTAATTTTGGGGTAGATCCATTCTAGATGGACACATCTTTGCACGTAAGATAGGTTCAACAGTGGCGACCTTTCAGTCCATGTGCTGCATCACAGAACCATCGCTCGATATAAAAACAATCATTTTTACAACAAATTGGGACCCCTGTTGCTTGGCAACGAGTAGAAAAACAGCTCACCTCGCAAATGGATGACAGACGTATAAAAGGTCCATTTCCCCGCATGATGATTGGAATTGTAAAACAAGCAAACTTGGTTTGCAGTTGTGGTCCTGCGATTCTGTCCATTAGCAGGTGGAAGACAGGAGATGTTGCAAGCAGAGGTCAATAGCTCCAATACGAATGTCAGCGAAGTGTAGTTTTGTGAGTTCATACGAACAAATTCATGCATGAAAGAGACACTCTCCAGATGCATATTGTTTGTCGTAATGAGTCCGATCATTAGGCTTATACAGACTAAATTCCAGTGTTGCCGTGAGCAACCATACATACTGCAGAGGGTCACTGAGTCACAGAAGTTCATGCCTGTTGTTGAAGGCCTGGTGTTTTCTGTATGCCCTAATTGCACTTGACAAAGTTTTTGTTTTCTCAAAGCCTTTTTTTAAGGTACAATGCTGAAAAGACAGACACGAATCCTTTTCAAGACGAAATGAGCTACAAGCACATACACAGCGAGCGCAGACCACCGCCAAGGTCAATAACCCACCCTTCAATTATATGCAAATCGGCAAGCGAAACCGTAACACACGTCTAGATACATTTGCAAAAGTATCAGAAATAGGCCAGAATCATTCCAGAGAGGTGCAATAAGTGATTGCAGAGAAATTAATTACGATAATAAATTGGACACCAACATAAACATCCCAGCAACCATATCATAATTCCTCGTTTGTATTGAAATTCTGATTTAAAAAGTGTGACTGACAACCTCTTGACAACCACACACTTAATAAGCCAGCCAATGATTCTGAACATTTACATGTTAAACGGTTCCCAAGTTAGCAGGACGTTGTTCTTTCACGCGGCTCATTCCTGTATGTCAGCTGCCGAGTGAACACGTGCAGACACTTCAGGGGTGTGTTTGTCGTTTACTCAGGACCAGGTCTCTGTGTACTAATGAGAGGACCTCAGCTGAAGATAATGTCACAACCTCCACCAATTTTCTATAATACTCCCTTTTAAGTTGGGTTATGATCAGTGCAGTAATTTAAGCACGACCCATGATGTATAATTGCTCAGACAACAGCTCAGCTCAGACAACTTCTGACAGTGAATCTGCTTCCAGGACTGTGGACTCAAATCAGTTCCTATTCCGTTTCTTTTCATGGCTTCGAAACCCTCGTAGGCTTGTCTTTGTGTCAAACAACTTGTCTAGGCCACTTTGCCCTATTTTGTGGGTCAACGTCATACTTCAAAGCTGTCGTTTGCATGCTAAACTCCTTCATGGCTCCTTGTGCCTGACTTGTTTGAAAAGTTTGCGTCCACAAGGTTTTTGCGAGCTGTAAACAGTCCGAGCTTTGTTTGGCCACAATCTGTTTCAGCTTTCACAGTGACTGCAACGACATCTTAAAGATTTGTGTTGATATTATTGTGCGGTCAGGTGATGATGAAGTCACCCTCCAAGAAAGCTGAAGTGCAGGGGTGTCATTTAAGCATTTAGTAGCTTTTAGATTAAGGCGATCAGTGTTGAAAACCTGATAGATTTTCCAGCCTTGGGATGTGGCTTCGGTAGCAGAAGCAGCCTCTCATAAAATTTATAGGTAGCACTTTACACCCTGAAAGAATTTAAAACATATAATTACACAAATCATAAGAAATAATATTGAAAAGTTAGAAAGTAAACCCTGCTCCTCCATTACACGGCCCGGAGCAAGTGTATATTCACATACAAGTTGCGTCCGACAACTACAACTCACACTACTGTGTACCTAACAATTAACACAAAACCCTGACTCATTACTCTGACTAACATCCAAACCAGTGTGGAATGGCATCATGAGCAGTGAAATGAGTATCTTGTTTTCTCTTTATGGGATATTTTAGCCCTTTTTTTTTTTTTTTTTCTTGTATGTTATTTTACCTTTTATGTTGAATTGAATATTCAGGTTTACGATTTATCTCCGATCCATTGAGAGGCAAGAGTTCCACGCAACGCAGCTTTCACTGTACTCCGACACGTGCATCAATCACTGGTTGAAATGAATCCTATTCTGGAGAGTCTCACACAAGTGAGTCAGTCTGACCATCTTCTGGAGGTTCTAACTGACTTTGTTTCTGTGTGTGTCTGTGTGTGTGTTGGCATGTGCAACCATCCATGCATATATGTGTGTGTGTGTGTGTGTGATTTGTGTGGTGGTGTGTCTGTCTTACTTTGGCAGGGCCCTGTCCTCGGTGGTGGCTCTGGGTGCCAACATCATCTGCAACAAGATTCCCGGACTGGCACCACGCCAGCGGGCCATCTGCCAGAGCCGCCCAGACGCCATTATTGTTGTGGGTGAAGGTGCGCAGATGGGCATCAATGAGTGTCAATATCAGTTTCGGTATGGACGCTGGAACTGTTCGGCGCTGGGAGAACGGACAGTCTTCGGCCAGGAGCTGCGAGTAGGTCAGTCTGGGTTCTGTCAACAAAGGGAAAGGGTGTGTTTTTGTGAATATGTGTTGTGTCTTTATTGAGTGTATTATTTGCTTTGCAAACATTCAGTTTTACAACATAATTAACTAATGGAATGTAGGTTACCTTAATCCTGTAATTAGAAGTTTTAACACACTCAGAGTCTGTAATAGAGCTTTGGGGACGTCATTGTAAAAAAAAAAACACCCGAAAAACTAAAAACAAACAGAAAGTGTGAAAATATTGCGTAAATTAAAACTGCAGATGTCAGAAATGATGCGCAAA
>JBBMJM010000020.1:637021-654073 GCA_037832705.1 Centriscus cristatus | reverse complement strand
CACACACACACACACACACACACACACACACACACACACACACACACACACACACACACACACGGCTGCTTGGCCTTCAAAGGAGATTAGATGCTAGGAGAGGCAATGCTCCCCATTACTCTCGTGTTCGTTGGTCTACAGTGAAATGAAAAATAGTCCTTTTGCCTTAATCCCGAAGACACTCTACACACTCATATTGTCCTCCAAAAGTGTCGCTTCCATCATTACCATGGTGATAGTTGCCTAAGAAAACACGAGTGGATGTGTTGTGAAAGCAGCATCAATGCATGCAGAGATACAGTACAGTTTATAACCACAACTACACAAACATCTAGTCCCCTCTTGAACTCCTCTGATGTTTTTCCATGATTACAATGATCAATCTTCTTTTAACATGTGCTGTCAAGAAGAAAACATGAGTTTAGTGCAAGAAAAACACTGAGGTGAAATGAAAATCCCCAAAATATGGGATCCCAACGATGACTGGTGCAGACCAGGCATAGTGCCAAGAGGTCATTACTAATCCCTCAGGGCTGTTTGGGTAAAGAGAGTTTATGCATATTATGTGAGTGTAAGTATCATCCAGCATGTGTCAATGCATGTGTGTGCTTTCCCACTCATGAATCCGTGCCCTCCCATGACCACGCTCACACATTAAAGAGTCACAACAGCTAGTTAAACATTACCAGAGAAGTGAAGGAGTGGAACACAACTATGTGTGTCAAGTATGACCAGTTCCACACAGATATCATTGCAAGTGTGAACAATCATGGTTTATAGCAGCAGTCAACATACAAATTCACAAAAACTCATTTATAGATAAGTCATCAAAATTGTGCATTAACAGTTGATATAGTTTTGATTTCATGACAGCCCTTGGTACATTCTTAGTAAATGCACATTTACAGGCTTTCACACACAGTAAATGGGTGACTCGAGTCTACATATCTTCCTGTCTCTTTTCCATTACAGCCCCACTAATTGCCATAAAATGTGTTTTTGAACATGATTGTGTCAGCCAACCACTGAGAAATGTGTCCTGCAACTCGGCGAAGCCACAACCAAACAGCCTTACCCAGTGCTGCCTTGAACAAACCATGTCTGCATGACAGCCACCAATACCCGCACAGCAACCACAAGAAGATGAATGCCACAGACATGCACACACGCCAAACGTGCAGACACACAGCTTAGAAAAAAGGGCCAGCATCAATCGTGTATGGTCAGGTTCAAAGGTCATCACTGGACTGGTTTTGTGGTTGTATCTGGCATTTGTATACTAATTCACAACATATTTGTTGTTACAGTTGAAAGGCTTCTAAAGAAGTGCATACGTCCATTTTAAGTTTTAGTTTTTAACCAGATACAGCTTGCACATTAGGGCCATCTGCCCCTGATTAGCAAACCACGTTTTGATCATATTCCAGTAAAATTAAGAACAGGTGCTTTGTGTGTCTTTTGTCTTTTCATTTGAGATTCTCCATGTTGTTTCCTGTTAAAAAAAAATATCTGCACCGTTTACTTATTCACAAACAACATGGTGCACATATCACACTTGCAGTCCCAGCCACAGGCATGACCGGCGTTAAAAAAAGACTACAATAAAATGTGTTTCACAAAAAGCTGAGACAAAGGCAAACATAAAAAATGGCACACACAAGTTTTTCCTTCCCTGCTACAAGGGAAGGACAAGACCATACTCTGCCACTGATCCTGATCCTATAAATACATGCTGAACCAGCAGCCAAGTGCATCCTCACTGATGACCTCACATTCATGTAGCCAAAATGAACTCACATATACTGTACACACAAACGTATCTCACATCTCATTAAAGATGCCACTAAGTGCCCACTTAATTGTGCAAAACCTTTTAGATCTGACAATCTGTCAGTGTCCCAATGTTCCAGTCTTGGTCATTTACAGGTATTCATCAGTGCAGGTGGAGGCAGTTCAAAGGGTATGTGGTTCTTTACTTAAACAACAACAACAACAACAATCGTAATAACAAAATCTTTAAGGTAAGAAAGGGGTAATATTCACATTTGTCTGCACTGAAGTCAAAGGCTGATGAATATTGAATGTTGCAGAGCTAACCACATAAAAATGAAAGTTACTAAATAAATCTGGCTTGTACTTTAAGGTGTTTAAGGGTAGAGTGATTTATCTTCGTCAGGCTAATTGATTTATTTCACTGGCAGCTCTACCAGCTTTTAAATTTGCATGGAGAGGATGCCAAAACAGATTTTCATATGACCTACAGCCACTGGGTGATTATCCAGCTTTTGCGTCAGTGAGGACAGTGAGTTTGTCCTTGTGAATGACTTACTGGACACGATGAGAGAGAAAAATGGCTAGACTGGCCTCCTCCTCCTCCTCCTCCTCCTCTTCCTCCCCCTCTCCAGCGAGTGTGGATGCGCTTGAGTGGCGTCCATCCCAGCAACACTCCTGCCCGAGACTCGGCAGGGCTGCGCAGTACGCCGTGAGCTGTTGATGGATCTATGTTGTTACAGTGTGGCCTCCTCTCATACAGTAGCTCACAGCGACGTGAGTTCGTGTTTTAGTTTAGCTCACAGTCACAGAAATCATTCAGGGAGTGTGAACAGTTGTCACTTCACACCAGCTCTGTGGGGGACTGACGACCAGTCTGAGGTGTGCCCGCCCGGCTTCTCGCCCAATGTCAGCTGTGCCTGGCTTCAGTTCCCTGTGGCCTGCAAAAGGTTAAACATAGAAAAAAATACTGTGATTTTTATTTATTTTTTCATATTTTTGTACTTGCAGTCCATGACATTGCACCTCACATTATTCACGTACATATTTTCCTTGGATTAAAGTTACTACTGTCTGGGTAGAGATGCGCAATTTACCATGGGACCAACCTGCCTGGTTTTGACATTATTGTCCTAAAACATGTCAACTGACATACGGAAAATAGTCAAAAGGCTGTGACAAAATATTCTGCACTTCACATAAAATCAGTGGCGTTAGCCAACGGCTGATTAGGTACGTCAGGGTCTGCTGTTCTTGCACTATGTTTCTGAAAATGGTGCTAGTGTTTGTTAGGTTTAGTATATTTCAGAATGAAATGATTCACTTTCAGTTTCTGTCAGTCACTTACAGTGGGTTTCTAATCCTCCCTCAATGGTAACGGGTGGTCTTCTATTTGCATAAGCCAACTGGCTTCTGAGGGAATTACAAACTGGAACCGGCAGCCCTTTATGACCCGATTCATGTCAATACCTCCATTTTGTCAGCTTAGCGTCAGACGTGCAGACCGTTAAAGTGGAAGACTGAGCCAGCATTAAAGGCGGATTACACAATCTTGGAGGTCAAACATTGCCTGACCAAGATGGTGTGTCAAATCTTGCCTTTTGTTTTGGTTCTCAACTCTATGACTCTGTCATGAGTGTAAATTCCAGGATGGAAAAATTTGTCCATACCATCAGCATGGCTGATTTTACTGCTTTTATCAAGGGGAGAAGAGGGACATGTAACACTTTGCAACTTTCAGAAAAAAAAAGGTCAAAAGATTTGTCCGTGGCCAACGCATCATATAATGAGATTAACAGTCAACGACTGCAATTGGTCAAATATGTCATATATATGCACTCATTTCTCTCCTACGCATGAACTGAACATTACATCATTCTTCAGTCCACCTTTTCTTTTAAACCATGCTACTATTCGTCGCTGTGCCATCCAGCTAGTTGGAACATGCAGGCGACCTACTGCACTGGTCTCCCAGCACGCATGGAGCCAAGGTGTGGGCCAAGCAGGGGTGAGTCATGCTTGAAGAACATGCTACTGGATGTAAAACAGAACAGTTGTTTCCTGCTGAGTCAAACCAAAGGTCTCATTAAGTCATTATGTCGTAATTAGCCTGTGTTTGACATAGAGGATAGGTAGGATAGAGAGTATTAGAAGGAATCTATTGCAGGGGTCCATATCCATGTTCACGCAGATGCAATTTAGGGTCACGTAACAAAAATTCATGGGCTGGTGATTATCTAAATAGGTTATTGATCCAATCTGCGCAGACTTTGACATGTTGCCTGGCACGTTTATGTTAAGAGTCAAACTGCACATGTGTTTGTACTGGCAGTGCTGTAGGACAGTCAGTGATGGAGAACCACTGTGCTCACAGGTATCCTAGCAATGGACAAGCCCGAAGTCAGCACAAAGCAGAAGAAACCAGACAGACTAAGGGCCAACAGAGGCATTGATTCAAGATGTGTATCGCAAACTAACCACTTTGTATGGTTCTGTCCCCTCTGTCTACACTGTCTACAACAATAAGAAGCTCCATCACCCATTTCAGCAGGTAAGAACAAAAAGCAAAAAACCACTGGTACACTATGTAAACACTAATATCTTATTGTGTAGTTTGTTCCACTTTTTGGCAGATAACACATGGTTCAAGTGTGTAGACTTTGTAAAACACATCTGCCCTTCGGTGAAGTTAGCTTGTTACTCAAGAGAAGCCTGGGGGAGCATCATGAACTAAAGAACAATGTAAAGTACCTTTACATTGTTTAAGTACCTTTCAAATGTAAAGTGTGTTTGGGAGTTGAAGTCAAAATGAGACAGACATCAGGGCAGAAGAAAATATTTCCTTTCATCCACTCCTGACACTCTCAGCATGGCTGTCACTGAATGACATGACTAACTCGCCTTTCGAAAGAAGACGCCACCATTTGTGGTTACTCAGGCTGGCAATACAATACATCAAAGCCTTGGCTCGTGATTTCCTGAGCTCCTGTGTTATGATGTACCCTGACCTGAGGGGTCATTTGTCACCAAGCTGAATATGGCACCACAGCGAGTGTTGATGGTATACAGCTCCGGGGTCTGGAACGGAACCAAGCAATGGTGAGAGCCAAAGCAGCAGATGCACGCAGCACATGATGATGGTAAGTAGAGCAGGTGCTTTCCCCCAAACGCAGACTTTTATCATGCCTTGACGACACAAATGCTTTGATTGGCCGGGACAGTAAATAGAATTTTATTTCAGAGAAACGTTAATCCCGATGTGAGCGCCTGGAGGAAGTGTGACGAAAGCTCAGGAAAGAGCCAAGAAAAATTGTCGATTAATGAAACATATGGCAGTCATCTTGTGAGATCAAAGGTGAGACTTTCAAACTGGTCCATCCCTTGCTCACAGGCTTATTTTGTACTAGTTAGTAATTACAAGTCCATGCAACTCAAATGCTGATGGGCAATTTCCGTTCAGTGAGACATCAACATTTATGTCAAGGTTCAGTTTCCACCTTTGAGAACAAAACAAGAACATGTCTTTCAAAGCCTAAGAATGTTCTGTATTCTCAGCACAGGCCTAAGTTTCCTCACATTATGTAGTGAATCGGAACTATCTGGAATTTCAGGCATGAGGTGTGTATCATATGTATTTGACGGGCCACAGACAACCTTTATAGGAGAGTACAAAAATATGTGCAACAATGCCATCCCAACCTCTACACAATCACAGTAATACTCGCACAGATCACAGAACAACCACAGATTATAGGCCACTTCTTCTGTAATTACTACTGGCTAAGCCTAGGGCATAATCTTGCAATTTCCTCTGTGACGCGCAAAGCATGTTACTCCATATAGAGACCCAGCTCCACATGGATCCCCACGTTCGGTCTTAACCAAAAAAATAAAAAAAAAAGAACACACATACTTGTGATTGTTCATATAGGATTATCCATTATATTATATGCATATGCATTTCAATAAACCAAAACACTATTTATGTGAGCTCACTTCCTCATTTCCAAGGCCACTGGACATTCTGCCTTCTCCTGCGCCGACATCATACACCTGACCGCATCACTGACCCACATGACTTCAGAGTGAGATACGTACATCCTCTCTGTCTCACATATATACAAATATTGGATCTAAAGGGAATGTTTCCCCATGTGATTTGACTGGGCAGTCAAGGGATGTACACGTTATGGGTAATGTGAAAAAATGGATGCAGAGGAGACGGATGGATTCCTGTACGGAGCAGGTAATGTTTTCGTTTGCTAGCTAGTCTTTGCTAGCCAACAACGTTAGCCATGTTATCGTTACTTGAGTAGTGCCAGGTGCACCAATCTCCAATCATGGGGGGTGAAGATGGAATCTGATAGAATGTCTTCTCTGGGCTGGCATACATGGTGCAACAAGGTCCACGCTCTCCCACTGGACAGGGTGGAAATAAACAGAGCAAATTGCAGCCAACACCTGCGTTCTTTGTCTTGACATCAGTTCAGAACAGATGAAGATGTGTTTTCATTTCATCCACTGTCATCCATATTGTCGTGAGATCCTCACAACATGACCTGTTCCTCTGGGTTATGTGCAAATAACCAGTAACCACTAACCAATAACTACCAATGCTAACCCATTGATTAAAAGGAAGTTACACATTCATTGCTTCACGCTCACAAACAAACCTGCGTCTATTTGAGAGGATGCTCGCTGTAATGTCACGGTGAGACGGACATCCCACTGCTGCCAGGCAGTAACACCTTCATGAGAGTTTTATTCACTGACATGGCGTGTTTAGAGCATCAAAAAATAACTTTTATACACTTCCGCATGTAATGATTAACTTTTAACAGGACATCAGCAAATATGTTGCGATATGTGGTTGTGTTTTATGGACTTTAAAAAGAATGCGGACGAGTTGCATTAATCTATAAATGAGATTTAAATATGTGTTTGGCTTTTTATAGAGTGTTTCATAAAACTTGAAACAAAGGCAAAAACAGGCTTAACTGATGAATTAATCAGGAAACTTCAAACACTTTATTGGCAACTAAAAAACACACACCACTCTTTACTGCATTTTATTTGTTTTTGAAGGATTTTTGCCATTCTACCGTCTAAATATTTCCTTCCAAACAAGATCTTCATACGTGGACTTTGAAAGTGAGCCTATTGTTTTGTGTCTGAGCATTTCAAAGTCAGTGATAAAAATTGAGATGTAAAGTCTCTGGCTCGCAGCATGGGAGCTCCACACAACACTGACACCTAGTGTCAGAGCGAGCACCCCCGCGATCCCCCTCCAAGCACACAAGACAGGGCCTGTAAGTGATGTGGAGATTGACATTGCTATGAAAAACATAAAACAGCGGCAATTTAACTGCGCGTTTGTTTTCCGCATTGAATTGTCAAAATAAACGTGAGGGAGGCTTGAAGTAAAACATGAATTACAGCAGAGGGGAGTGATGCCGTTACATTTCGAATGTGACGTTCTTCCCAAAACCACACAAAGACAAATACACAGCCCATCACTCTATCTCCCTCACTCAGACACACACTCAGTGAGCCTCTTAAAGCTGTAGAGCAGATAGTGATAATTATGCGTGTAAATTCCAGGACCCCTCTCAGCAGCTCTGCGCGCTGGTGTTGAGAGCTACTGGCCCGCTTGTATCGGTCACCCACATAGATTGACTCATCGTTGCTTCCAACCCCCCCCCCATCAACACTTTTGCTGCATGGCTGAAAGTGTTGGCATAATCCCGTATACGCCCAGATATATGGGTTGCTATGCTATTGTTGCTATTGGGTTGTGCAGAAAAAGTACAGTAACAATGGTGACCACCAGACAAGGATAAACACGAGTGAGTGGAGATCGCTGCACCTTTGTCCTTTTTACGGGGTCAAAACCCCACAGAACCCTACAACTTGGCAGATTCCCATCAATACGAGGGACATCGAGATGTTGTAAACTGGAAATTGATTTACTAGAAAACTGTCGTAGATTTATGTTCAAGCAGTTTGGTGTCAAAGCCAGTCAACTGTCGACAGAGCAACCACAGTTTAGGATGAGGACATTCATCAACAGCATCTATGTGAAGACTAGAAGACAACTGACAATACTGGTAGTTTGCAAATCCAGGGTCTGCTGTCCACACAGAGATTGAGTCTGCACTCATGCCCATTAAAGAAGCCCTCTTACAGATATTAGCCTCGGTCATGTAGATGCCCGACATTTGTTCTCATTGTTTCAAACTACCACGATTGTGTTTGTGGCTTGTGGAAGATGGAAAACAACCTGTTTTAAGAGACGTGTCCCCTATTAAGCATAGCACATATCAGTCACATATTTGTTTGGCCTCATGTAAATCATATCAGCAAAAGCTTATCATGTATTGTAGCAATCATATCACGTTTGGAAAATTCTGACCCTTGCACTGAACTGCAACTAAATTCAGTACCTGACATTCAGTACCTGACATTTTTTTAATCGAGTAGTCTGCTTGACCATGTGAATACAGCAACAGAAACAGCAATAAAAGCAGCTGATGCATTCATTTCTGTCAATATACATCCGTGGTGGATCTGACCAACATACATCACTCATTGCCAGCAAAAGAGGGGATTGTTCCATGGGATCATGGGAATACAGCAGAATGTTTTGGCTGATGACTGTTCACTCACGGTGGTGATGCGATATCTGAGGTGCAGTGAACCAGTCCCCCCTGTGTTTGATTGATGAATGCTAAGCATGTAGGTAATGTGAGAAAATGCTGGACCAAGGCCACACTTCTGTGCACTGTGGGGGAAAATGGTGCGTGACAAACATCAGCCTGAATTCACATCTGCATCTTAAAGCATAGTGTCTGGGATGCTGAAAAGAACATAATTTATTGAACACACACTCATGTCTGGCAGGGCAGATGGCAATCACATACTGGAACTATTTTAGCATCAGCATGGCAAAGCAAGAATCAGCTGGTTTAGTCTAGGAAGTGACTAAGAGGCAAAGGGAAGGGAAAGAGAGAGCTCTGTGGTGACTGGAGTGGTCTAACCTGGTCTGCACCAAGCTGTCAGCAAAGAGGCAGATGACGGATAAAACAGAGCAAAGTGGTCGAGAGCGAAGGCTGGTGGGCGTGAGCCCTGTTACATCATCTGTAGCTGACAGACAATGTGGCAGACTTATCTGTCTGTAGTCCCGGGTGGCATTTGTCTGGACTAGAAGTGAGTCACACTTTCTGTTTACCTCAACATGAACCCATCCCTTGAGCTCCTCATTCACCGTCCAGTCTTCTCCATTCATTAGCCACATGAGGCCGGTAGCAGGGTGGCTTCCACCTGCGGGTTGACATGTCATGCCAAGAATGTGCTATGCCCAAACCTTGCTAAACCATGACACCTTTCCTGTGGCGTAGGAGCTGGTTCCTTTCAAAAAAGCTGTCAGCTGGAACCAGGGGAATAAATATAGCCCTTCTTGTGAAGCCACTCTTCCTCTGGACAGACTTAAACAATGCTGAAAATACTTGGTTGTTTCTGTTCATTGAGGATGTTCCACGTAAGGCAGTACATGAATCCAAAACTGGCCAGGCAAGCACAGAGAACTGCTTGAAATTGAGTTTATTGAGCTTTTTAATGACATGTTACCAAGCTATCTGCATTCACCGGATGTGGCAAACCTGAGCCACCTGGATCCTCACGCACATTTAAATAAACTTAGCTAGTTCTGCTCAGGTGAGATTTTCTCATTTTGGCACTTTGATGAAAAGAGTACAGCAGCAGCATTAATTTGTTATGATCGTAGGCTGCAGTAGATTTATCATCTGAGATTGGTGTCGTGGTGTCCATCGGTGGCTTTCGAGTTAGGTGCAGACACAAACAACATATATTGCAATACAACCGATCCACGCCAGAACAAAATCTATAGTTTCGAAGTAAGAAGTAACTCCTTCTAGAAGTGACAAACAGCAGTAAAAAATAATTTAAAAAAAAATTAAAATATACACGTCAAAATATATATTGACATCAATGAGTACAAAAATTGTGCATTTGCTTTTACAGTGGAAAAAGGAGGTGGTGAGGCATCACTGATCCCCCTCCCCCCAAGCAAAATTCAACATTAAACTATGATGACAACATCCTCAACTGGCCAGGAAGCTCCATCAGTGGGACACAAATTCAGATTAGTGGCTCATCCCTGGTGAAAAGGGCCCCTGGCACTGTGCCCTGGCCTCCAAATGTAAACCAGCAGTGCTCTCGTGAGAGTGACAGGGCTTGAACTGACATTGTGTTGCTCCCCCCGCTCTATCTATGCCAGGCAACTGCCACAATGCCATCTGTGTTATTTCTTCCCTTTTCCTCAATATCTATCCCTCTCATCCATCTGTCTATCTAACTATGCAGTGACTTAATGTTCGAATGTTGGATCAGTATCAAACTTGATCTATTACAACTGGTGTTTGGAACGTTTCCCACAAGGATTCCAAAACTGAGGTATTGGCTCACTACAAGCCCATATTTTGTAACTAAAATCAGTGCAACTGTATCCCTCACCTATCTGTGGCACTGGAAGGGAATCACAGCTGTCTCTGAATCTGTTTACTGGTCTAGATGGAGGAAAGCACAGAGACAATGAGAGCCAATCAAAAAAGCCAGGCTTTGCATTTATTATGAGAACCCTACAAAGGATGTGGATTCGTGCTGTGGGGATGAGGCCACACTTCAAGCAGAGCAAGACTAATCATGAATGCAAATAAGCACAAAGAAAAGCAACAAGAGCAAGAAGGATGCTGCAGCGTCCTTTAGTAAACTTCTGGGAAACAGCACTTGGCACGTCTAAGGGCTTCTACTTATCTGTAAAAGCGAGACTGAAACACACTAGCTGTTGAGACAATGATGTATTCCCACCAAGTAGACAGAGCTGGGACCTGGTAAATGAAACCGAGGCAACAAGAGATTAGCAGATAAAGTTTGCACAAACGGCAGTGTAATCATCTAGGCAAATTTGTTCATTGCAGTTCTGGCAGGCAAACACACTCATTAGAGGGAATAAACTTACAAGCAGAGCATGCTCGAAAACGGTACATCATAAGGATTGATGTCACTGATCTCTGACAAAATGCTTTGGAGAGATGAGCAGGCTGCAAGGACGAAATCTTTATGTGCTCTGTGACAGCTTTATTGGGATTGATCGTGTTTGAGTTGTATGGCGAAACCTCCAGAGGGGTATCACTAACTCGAGTCTGGCAGCACGGCTGATATTGCTTCATGTGACGCTAAGCTCTGAGCACTGAGCTTGGCATTCCTCATTATTACTGAAGATTGTTGCGTATGCAATTATATGCAATAAGATACATGTGCGATAAAAGTCACGATACAGCATAAACATAAAAGGTAGGAGCACAAAATCACCGACAAGTAAACATCACCACCGTGTCAGTTCTCAAGAGTTAAGTGCAAAGCAAAGTGTGTCCATGTTTAGTTTATGTTTACTAGTCTCAGTATTCAGTATTTGCATTCACAACCTGCTTCGTTTTAAGGAGATTTGATCTGAGCCGAGGTGCTTCACTGTTGGCAACCTCCTTGAAACTGTAAATCAATCACTGGCTTTTAGAGTACACAATGGCTCCTGGGCACTGAGCTGAACCATTCAGAATAGAATGTGGAACGCGGAAGAGTGTGCCAGTTCACACTGAAACATAAGCAAATACTCAGTGAATGAGTCGATTTCCTGGAAAAGCCAGAGCCCGGTGAAGATAGCTGTTAATCTGAGCATGAAGCAGAAACCCAAATAGAGGGCGACCACAGGGCAGGTCACACGAGCACGACAGCCAAATGCATCTGACACCTTTGATACCAAACCACATGACGCGCAAGGAGCCTCCCGGCACCAGGGTAAAAGCAGCGCAGCTGTAACCCACTGTTGAAATAACTGACCACACAGAAAATGACAGTGGAGAACAACCATCCAGCTGCTGCCTATAAAGCAAGAGAAATGTAATGTACTTAATAGTGAATTGTACAAAATATTCAAAGTTTGCAAAAGCGGAGCATTTCACAACCGGTTGACATTACATTTTTAGTTCAACATCACGAAACAGTGTTGAAATCGTAATGAGAAGGTGGAAACAGACAACAGATCAATTCCCACCCTCTTGTGTTTCCATATGATATCACCATTTTCCACACAGCTGAAAAACTACATGAGACATGAAATGATCAACACCACTGCAAGAAATAAGAGAAGAAAAAGAAGCAGTCACAGCTGGTGTTTTTCGCTCGTCTTTATAACTTCTCCTGTGTTTTACTGCAACTGTACTACTTCGTAGTAACACTATAAGGTGCATGGCGTCTACAGTGGTAAGCCAGCTGGAGAACTTCCGGGGTTTTCTGAGTGAGGATGCAAATGGGATGAACCAGTGTTTAAAATATCAACTTGATTAAGTATCAACACTTTGGGAGTGGAAGACATCAGAGAACAAATGCTGAAGAGATAAAGTGAAATTGTTTTCTGGTTGTTGTCAAGTCAACCATATTGCGCCAGTTCACAACAGTTAACTCATGACGCAACAAGTTAGTGTTGTTCTTTAGTGTTTTTTTGGGAAAAATGTTTCCTTCATTTAATGTATAGTGCAGACAATAAATAATGTAAATTATTCCCTTCACAAAAAGACACAAAAACTTGTGATGCATACTTGGGCGTACTGCACGTTGAGGTCATGCATGTTCCAGTCATGCCACAGCCCGGGTCTTTGTTGGCGACGGTCTGTTAACCATATTAACTTATAGCACCGATGATGTAATGTTGAATTGCAACTGGGCTGAATGCGCTAAAGATCTTGTGTTGTTATAGACACTCCTGACTACTCCAACAAATAACTACCTAAACAACGTTCAGCAAGGTCAGGGGATTCAAGAGGCCAAAACGTCCTTATACTCCTTCGTGTTGATATGAAGACAATAATTGTGCGGTTGCTTCACAAATGAGGAGAAAAAACACAAAAGTGGACTTTCCCATAGTTTTTTGTTTGTCGAAAAGCCCGTTTGTCCTCAATATGTCACATTCCTTACCATCAGTGGCAGAACGCACCACATGGTCTTGGCATAATGTTGTGGGTTTCCTCATAGCAGTACGTTTCACAGAACACACTCAAAACATTTATACCACAAACCTGTATCGCACTAGCGTTGCTGTGAGCCATTCCAGGTCTAGGTTTTAACACAGTAAATCAAAATAAGTTGACAAGAAATGAGTGAGTGTTCAATTGAACTCCCAAGAGATGTTTTGAAGGCCCACTGACAAACAGATACACATGCACACAAAAATGTATCCGAAGAGACAAATCTGCACCCATACGGAAGTAAGTACCGCATAAGAAAATAATACAGTAAACAGGAAACATGGGCGTACAGATGCCAAATGCATTCTGCAGTTTCAGCAGCAGCGTGTCCTCTGTGAAAGAGCATCTATTATGGGAAAGACAGAAAACAACAAGTGGACTTTCACAGCATATATACCCCTGTTTTTGAAGGAAAAATATATGATACTGTTCTTTAACTTTGTGTTTGGGCCACTATTTATTACAACTTGTTGGTCCGTGCGGACTGGTCCGTGGATAAGTAGGTGTTTAGAAAATCTGGCTTTGGGCCAGCGTTTGGTTGCTGTCATTATCTGTGCTTTGTGATTCAGTGACGGCCACATGCACGTTATGAATGGGCACCTCTTTTCCATTAAAATGATACCCTCATCAAGTGGGCTCCTGTCAGCAGACTTACATCTGTGCCTGACTGCGCCCGAGGTGTGAAGATGGCTCCCGTAGGGCAGGCCAAAGGCGCCACGAGAATCAACAAGTTGGATTTTCAAGCTGAGACTTGATAGATTTTCTTGAAAAATGATGTGCAGAGAGAAAGACAGGATTTAGGAAATGATGCTGTAAATGAATCCGAGGCAAGCGGCCGCTTTTGAAACTTTCGCCTACAAAGGATGGACTACAAAGAGGAGTGGACTTGAAAGAAGAGGTTAGACGGAGCATGAGCAGGGGGGTTGGCGGCTACTTGTGAAGTGTGTCAAAGGAAAGATGCATCCTTTTGAGTCTCAGGAAGATTAGACATTTCTTCAAGTGACAAAACACCTTATTAGCCTCCGCCTAACCTCTGAGGATTGACCTTTGACTTTAGACCCTAACACCACTGTGCTTCACTCCTGTTGGGAGTCATCAGCATGAGGCTTTTCACTATGAACACTGGTTGTGCTAAAAGAAAGAGAATGGAGGGATTGTCTGGGAAGACGGAGGGATATAAGAAAAAGGGGGATGCAGCATGGAGACGAGTTTAATTAGAGACACAGCATCTCTGGTAATCCACTCTCACTCCATTCATAAAAAGAACAAGGGTCCGAGGGATAGGCAGGGAGTGATGAGAAGTTTTTAACAAGAGGTCAGAGAAACTTTGGCTTAGAACATGTGCCTTTATCAAATCCACTGACAAATCCGCAGATTAGTCCATTCCATTGTTTTCAGGAAGTCCGCTCCCACCAACCCAGAATGCAGGCGGCGGATTTAGGAACTTTGCTTGAGCTCCAAGCCACTGAGCTGTATGGCAGTGTGTGCATGTGCGTATGTGTGTTTACATGTTTCTGTGTGTGTGTGTGTGTGTGTGTGTAAGTGTGTGCACACGTGTCTGTGTGTGCACGATGGATGACACAGGGAGGAAGGGGTTGTCAGGAAGGCTCGGGCTCAAACACAAAGCTCTGACCAAAAGATTCCACTGATTGCTCCTGACTTTCTGGCCTCCAGAAGCAATGCAGACGGATGACGGGATGGTTTCCCACTGTGACCTCTCCATAGATAATATGTACTTTGGAAACTGTCATCTCTCATGGTTTCATTAAACCGTTTTGATATTTACATGGCCTGCTGAGCTGTTCTCTATACAGAGTCAATTTGGTCAAAATGTGAAATTCTTCCTCTTGAATAAACACTTTACTTTCTTCCCTGCAGAGTTGCTTTACCACAACCAAAGTCGATGCCATTTGATATAGAGCTCTGGTCAAAACACTTGTGGACTGCAGAAAAAACGCAGCAGAAAACTGGAAACCGGGAAAATATTAGATTACTACATTTTGACGAAGCCCCCTTCTTTGACTTAACTCAGCCTGCTCTTAACCTGTTACTTGTGACAGTGTGGTCATTCGCTTCCTGCACTATTCAGCCTGTGGAAATGGGGCATTGGAGTGATGACAACCTGCATGCACCAAATCTACCTTAGTACACCGCTGCACCTATTTACGCCTCTTGCAACTGTGACAAACAGGACAGAGGAGAGAAAACATGTCAGCAAAACTAGCAGAAAGAGCAGACACAAAAGACAAATGATTTATTATGGCTTTCAGCAGGAACACCTGAGGAGGTCCAGAGGTGCTGTTGAGGCAGAGTATGGAGGAGGATAAGAGCGCTGGTGCTGAGAGACACATTGGAATGAGGAGCCGGTAGGTGGGCAGACGATGGTTCCCTTGGAGATGGGATTTCAGGGACAATTTAAGAAAGAGAAGGTCAGCTACTGAAAAGCTGGAAAGCCCTTTTTGCCAAAGTGAACACTTGTTTTCTTAAGCATCACTTGCAGGACTTGGCTGGCTGCACTCGTCTGCTTTTGATTGCTATCTTGAAAATACAAGGAAGTCTTGAAAACTGAAATGTATTGTATCATAAAAGTCAGGGGATTGGTTTTCATGTGGGAACTTTATTATGCTAAAGGAGAATTACTTCATATATGAGGGGATTTTCCACTTATTTTACTCACACCACATTAAATTAGATCAGGAAACAGGTAACACTTATATGAACCTAGGTCATACGTGTATATTTTTCAATTCGCTTTACGTTAATATTATACTTCCCTCTCCAAAAATCGTAATTCCTACAAATCCTGTGTTTCCCACCTTTGTGATCACCCACTCCCCTCTTGTGTGTGCCACCTGAACATCTATCTTGCGCTTCTGTATGTAGGCTGTCACACTTTTTGCTGTGCTTTGGGATCATGCCATTACGATGTGTTAACCTGCTGACGATTCTATGATTGCAGGTTGTAGTGACAGGGGCACTGAATGTACATTCAGAGTACATATGCAGTCTGTCTCTGAAGCTGAACAGAGGAAGCAAAGTGTGAGGGGTAGCAAAATATCTCAGAAAACCCGGACTTATGATGAGGACGAGTTGATTCTCGCAACTTCAACAATCAACTTCTGTGTGAGTAGTCGAGAGACTTGAGAGAATGTTACTATCTCACTGTTATTGCATCTGAGGTAAAGCTGATATTTGAACTGGTAAGATAAATGCTAATAAGCTAGCAAAAGGACACACTGAGTGTTACATTTTATGTTTAGCTATAGCGTAGCCACAGGTGTGCCAGGGTGTGCCAGTTCCACCAACAGAGGCAGTCTTACCAACAAGTCTTAATCTACACTTTTAGTATATCACCATGAGGTTCATAATAATTGAAAAATACAAAGATTATTTCCGCACTAGCATTTTGCCGTCAGGCGACGCTTCGGGACACCGGCACTTGGTCCTGTCCTGCATCACGAGTGATTCTGATTTGCAGTCATTGTGGATTTTGCTCCTTGACAGATGCCAATGGAATTGAACAGCCGTTTTCAGTGTGACCCTTATGGAATATGGAAACATACACCTACTTCTTAGTTGGATACAGTGGGACAATGAGGAATTGGACTGAGGAGCCGAGGGATCGTGTAATTTCATGAAATATAAGCGAGTGAAGTTGTATAAAAAGTCATACATGAAGGGATGTGATGCAAATTACTTGATGAATCACTAAATCATAGCAATCCTTGGGAGCTACATCATCACTGCAGTGCAGCACAAAAAACATGAAGTTTCAAAGCCACCAATCTTTCAATGTATAACAGGACAGAGATCTTTTCTTGACCAACATCTACAAGGTTAAGTTTGGGCAAAACCAAACAACATTGCAAAAAGTTCATAAAAATGCAGTATGAGAGCCAAGCCTGAGATATTTATTTTCTGTCAGAAGTATCAATTTCAAAAACAGGAACACTGCAATCTGCAATCTAAACCTGCCATCGCTAACATCATGGCTGTTTTTATTCATTCAGGTCATTTATTTGCGGGTCATGACAATTTAACCTCTTCCATCACCAACCATCACCACAATTAACTTGTAAACACATACACCTTCCTCTATTTCATATATATTGCGAACAGAAAAAGACAAAATGAAAATACCTGGCATAATTTTGGTTCGTCTTATACTTTCACCATGTGTCGA
>JBBMJM010000020.1:616585-629606 GCA_037832705.1 Centriscus cristatus | reverse complement strand
TGTGTGTGTGTGTGTGTGTGTGTGTGTGTGTGTGTGTGTGTGTGTGTGTGTGTGTGTGGTGTGTGTGTGTGTGTGCGATTGGGATAAATTCAGCACCTCAGCAGACATGAACCTCACCACACATCACTGTTCACATTTTTTTAGATGCCCCAGTAGAATATTATATGTATATTACTAGATAGTTTAGAGAAAGAAGTTATGTTTACATTATGTTTGGGCAAAAGCAAAAATGATTGTAGTTGACTTGTTAGAAAGCATACTTTAATGTACTGTGTACATAGAGAGAGAGAGAACTTAAGAAACTCCTTCTTCAGTTCTCAGGCTTTTGATATATCTGCAGTTTGTGTGATTAAGACAAGTCACAGTTAACAAAAGTATTAAAGTTTACAAAGAGATATTTGATAACTGTGATTTGAGTGGTCTCATCAGTAATAACAAATCAGTAGCAAATACACCGTAATATACCGGCGCCTTTAAGCACTGAGGTTCAAAGTTCACGCTCATGCAATAAATGACCTATTCAACAAGCCAGAAGCCAGTGTTCAGTGTTTCACTCACCTTTGGGAGCTTATGAATCTAACGGCAGAGAACCACAGTATACCCCTCAGGGATGGGAATCGTATTCCCCTCTTGGGATTGGGAACCTATGGGGACCCTCGAACGGTGAGGTGAAACATATGGGAACTGAGTATCACGTATTGAGTATCGAGTCAGAAAAAAAGGGATATGGAATAGTTTCTTTCTTTCTGTGCATTGTCAAAAGACACCGAAGGGTACAGCACTTGAATGTGTCAAGCTGGCCATCGATGTGGGTTACCGACACTTTGACGGGGCCTTGGTGTATTTCAATGAACATGAAGTGGGTCAAGCAATCAGGGAAAAAATTGCTGATGGAACCGTCAGGAGAGAGGACATATTCTACTGCGGAAAGGTAAGTCAAGTGTTTTTTACTACTTCCAACTTTGTATCCGTATTATTTTTTGGTTCCTATGATTGGGCTGTTTCCCAAAAGCTGGTGTTTGTTCTGTGGTTGACGTGATTGATCCGTGTTATACCTCACACCATGTCAATATTTGTTCCTCAGCTCTGGAATACATTCCACCCACCAGAGTTGGTGAGACCGGCCTTGGAGAGGACACTAAAAACCTTAAAACTGGACTATGTGGATCTTTACATCATTGAACTCCCAATGGCCTTCAAGGTCTGTAGTACACGGAATGTAGATGATAGTGACCTTATCAGCCTACATGAAGTACGTGCACATTGCCCTCAAATGTAATTATCATTGTGCAGATAATGCTCTCGTTTCCCATGTCACAAAATAAACCCAGCGTCCTGAAATAATGTATAAGATATCAAAATAAGTGCACCCATATAAAACTATGCTCACAACATTGGAAGTAAAATTTTGCCAAATGTGCATGCATGGAGCATATTTTATCACAAATGTTTCAGAAAAGTACAATTACATGCTTACGTTTTAGCCTGGAAAGGATTTCTACCCAAAAGACCAGGATGGAAAATACATCTACCACCACACAGACCTCTGTGCAACATGGGAGGTAAGTTTTATTACCGTATACAGTTATATGAATATTCAATATACTTGTGTGCACAGAATGTTATATGACTAAATGAACATGTACAGTATATAATTCCACGTTTCATTGCCTCTTTCATATTTCTTCACTACATCTCACTATGTGAGATAATCAAATGGCATTTAGAGCCTGAACCTGTTTTTTCCTCTCCAGGCGTTAGAGGCGTGTGTTGATGCGGGACTAGCGAAGTCTCTTGGAGTCTCCAACTTTAACCGCAGACAGCTGGAACTGCTGCTGAATAAACCTGGACTCAAGTACAAACCTGTGTCAAACCAGGTGGCCCATCTGCTGCTTTTGTTTCTTGTGCCTTCTCCTCTTTTCACATTCTCACCCTCACAAAAGATACATTTGAGTTTAGTTCAGTTGGCATTAAAGACTTTCAGTGGCAGCAGAATGTAATAAATGTTATACATTTCCTTTCATTTAGGTTGAATGCCATCCATACTTCACCCAGCCCAGACTGCTGGAATACTGCCGTCAGAATGACATTGTAATTGTTGGCTACTGTCCGATTGGCTCCTCGAGAGATGCATCCTGGTAAATAGATTTTCAGAAACATGCTGAAAGATGTTTTGGATATAAAAATGTGAAAGTAATATGAGTGTCTCTATCTTCGTCTCCGTCACTCTCCTAGGGTGAATGTAACATGTCCCCCACTCCTGGAGGACCAAGTCCTTGTGTCTATTGGGAAAAAGTACAACAAGAGCAGTGCTCAGGTGGCTCTGCGCTTCAATGTCCAAAGAGGTGTTGTCGTGATCCCCAAGAGCTTCAACCATCAAAGAATCAAACACAACTTCCAGGTTCATATTATATAATGTCATAGCAAACTATATAAACATGAACATACACAGTGAGTTTATTCATGTACAGAACAGGAATCTGAACATTGGATGAAAATATATTCAAAATTGTCTTGATTTGTTGACGTATGAGTGTCAAACCTTTTGGTTGTTTTTTCATAGGAGACTTTCTTCCATGTATAGACAAATTAAGAGTTATGCTTTATACACGTTTAATGAATATGTAGAACTGAATCTCAAACTTAAAACAAGTCTGTCTGTCTGTTTAATCTGAAATAAATGGTGTTCTGAAGGAAGAACATCCTCAAAATTGGGTCCTATCATCAACAGGGGTCAAATTGATTGATAGCAGCCTGTAATTAATTGTTTGTTTGTCTTTTTGTCTTTACAGATTTTTGATTTTTCACTCACAGAAGAAGAAATGAAAGTCATTGAAGGCCTGAACAAAGATATTCGCTTCGTGGAGCTTCCGATGTAAGTCTACACTATGTTCCGAGATTTGTGCGTAACTTTGCGAGCTGCAGGTTGTTCTAGTAGGGGGGTAGACACCTCCAGTCCATGAGTTTTAGATGTGACCCTGCTCCTCTACACCTGATTCAGAGCAGCTGCTTGTTGTCAGACCTCTGCAGAACTTCACAGATTGATTCAGGAGAGGAGTAGGAGTAGGGTGGGATAGGTGCCCACCCCTGGTCTAGTAAAGCCTATTTCTTAAAACAAATCAGAGATCACCATCTCAGTCTCATGTTTTCTGTTTTGACACAGGTGGAGCGACCATCCAGAGTACCCATTTCACGATGAATATTAAACCTGCCTCTCTTTTCCTGGTGTCATTGCCGTCTGACGTTCAGCTTTTTAAAGCAGAAAACTCAAACTTACTGTTTTCTTGGGGATCATCAGCAACCTTCACTCACTAAGTACATGATGATGTATTTACTGGTACGTCCCCACAGTAAACACTAGAGGTCTCTGGTTCTCAGCAAATGAAGAGGGTGTACAGAGTCCCTCAAGGATGATGTACTGCTGCTATAACTAACGTTTCATTTTAAAAAAAGAATCGAATTTGGAATGGCTTTTCAAGTGTACTTGTACTACACTTCTATGAAATACTTGAGGGGCAATGTCAGAAAAATACAAACAATTAATTCAAATCTAAGACTCGTTTTTTGCTTTTTTTCGCGGAAAAAAATTACTGACACAGATTGATTACGGGTTTTTGTGTGACACAAATATGATTGCCTTTTGCAGACGTCAGCACACTGTTTCCCTTTTTGGTACCTTGAACCATCTTGAACTCATAACAACATCCAGAAAAAACAAGTATTAAGGCATTGATTATTTGTCTCATATCGTGCTCTGAAGACGTTGGATAAGATACTAATTTGGAAGAATTTTAATACGAAGAATTTTAACACCTGACCCTGTCTCTCTCTGCAGGTAGCTCCATTTTGGATGTGATGTTTCATTTTCTCTGAATCACTCCAAACAAGTACTTTCTTTGCATAAATTGCAGAAAGGAACTCCCATTTTACCCAGTTATGTCCTAGAAAATAACACCTGAAGACTTAAAGCCGGTTGGTTCTTCACATTCACACTAACAAGGTCAAAACTGCTTCAATAGGGATTTGGGCAGACTGCTTTGTTTGTACACAGAGTTAATGTGACTGTGTCTCGAATTATAATTTGATGGAGATGGGGGTTGGAGAGTTTCTCAAAAAAGACTCACCCTGAAGGATTTCAGACAGAAGAAGCAGAAGCACATCACTCCACCCCTTCATTTCTAGCTCCATAAAGACCCTCTGAATTATGAACTTCTTCCAAATGCTTTGAACCAGACCATTCTGGACCCCCATGGTGGGAAAAAGTTCTGAATGGCCAGTGGGTCTACCAAGAACGAATGTGGTTTAGGGAATAAAGACTTTTTTTCCCCCCTGTCGTTGGAGGTGGCTGCTGAATCCAGCACGTGTTTAAAGGCAGGGGCCTGATATGTTTCATTTACAGACGGCAAACGATAGCCACCTCAGAGAAATTCAAAATTCTGAATCTTCTTGTGTGTCTATAATCAAATCTCTGGCAGGACTATCATTGCTTGTGTAACCTCATCTTCCTCAACCTCATCGTTTCACCTTTCTAGAAATCTGACCAGCATTTCCTCCTTTTTGGTTGCTCTCCTGAGAGAAAGGCCCTGGGAGAATGTATGTGTCAAAAGGTTACGCAATCAGCCCACCACGCTGGGACAGTACAGACCTCTAGTGTGCTGTGGGGAGTGAGTGTGTTTGTGGGAGGGGGTTTGTGAATGGATGTGGATGGATATGGTGGGGGTGGGGGTGGTGGGGTCTTTCTGAGAGGGCAAAGCAGAGGAAAAATCTCATTGCAGGCTATTTCGCAGTTTGTGAGTTTCTCAGCGCTTCACCCCTCGGCACAGATGACATAGTGAAACCTGGAACAGCAGCAGGCCTTTATCATTCGGTGCCCATCTAAGATCCATCAAGAGAGGTGAGTGACTTGAATTATTCAGCAAATTCCTGACATCAAGATAGCAGGAATTTAATTTGTTTCAAAAAACGTCAAATTAATACATTTTACATTACAGATTTGACTGCACATTGATTGGTAGTATGTGTTTGGTCGTGTTGTTTTTGCGAACATAAATAGACCTTGTACTCAAAGACCATACATCTGGGATATTCTTTTTCTTCCTTTTATCGATCAGTATTCTGTTTATTCCTCACTGATAATCGTGTTAATGCAGCAGCAGTAGTAGTCGTCTGATGAGACCAGAGCTGCAGCCTCAGCCAGGAAGTTAACGAGCAGCAACATTTTTTCCGCACTTATTACCATTATCCAGGTGTACTGACACTAAGCCACTGATATACATGCATGCTGCTACAGCTGTGGGAGCTTCAGAGTACAGGACCTTTATGAATACATACATCTGAGCTGCACGTGTTGGAAAGAGGAGCCCACTCTTTCGGCATTATATGAGCAGCCAAACATTCACGGCACTGAGAGATCATTAGTTCCGGTCCTGAAGCTTTTGTTTTCGTACTGATTAGATAGAGCACCATAACAGACATTTTTGACTGACTGATCATCAATTCTTTGGGATTTTTCTTTTCTTTCATCCAAGCAGTGGACACTTCTTCTACTTTAAACATGGCAAAACAAATAGAAACAAGTAAATAGATTAATAAAGTTAAAAAAATATATACCAATGTAAAGTAAGTTAAATAAAGAAAATCACATAAATATCGAATACATAACCAGTCAAAAGTTTGGAAAGACTTTTTTAAGTTGGCCTTGTGTGCGGGAACTTTTTTCAGTTATTTTGGACTTTTATATAAATTGTAATGGGCCATGCTGTTGCTTCCAGGAAGTGGATGATTCACTACTCATGAAAATGATACATTTAATGTGTGTGGGGGTAAAAATGAGGACATCTACACTGAGTTTGCGAAACATTAATTTCAGCAGTTAATGTTCAAATGTCACGAAGCCAGTTAATCATTCAGTCAATCAATCACATCACAGAAAGGTTATCGCAGTGATGTTTTGACGGTTAAAATTCCTCGGCACTCACACAGGTCATTCTCAGTCATTCTCAGTCACCTGTTGGACCAAAGTTCCAACTCTTCTCCGACATATGTTAAGCTCTGATTGCAAAAAGTGACGTGTGGTAATGTGTTTTCCATGTATCCACAATGAAAACCGAGATGCAAAGTGAAATAAACTGGCAGCATATACAGCAATGAATTCCATCTGCCAGCACAGAGCAGAGGGGCTCCACTGTTTTGTCGCACTGAGCTCTCATTCCCACCAAGTACCTTCTGAAAACAAAGGGCTCTATTTTTACCTCAAGCTGCAATTTGGCTGCAGTGCTGAAGATTTTGGCTGCATCTCACAAAGAGTCACACTGGCCAACATGATCAGATTCCTGAAGATGCCTTCACACAAAGCTGAATGTGGCTGTTTTAGTCATAGATCTTCATTGGCCCCCGTGAGGTCACGTTAGGCAACATCCGTTGGCATGAACGGGTGAAAGAGGTCTAGGTCCATTCTTGTAGCTGAATATCCTGCAGACTGATGTCAAATTCCTTGCAGTAGGGCTGCAGCGGAGACCACAACATGCATCAGAAAGAGGAGAAAGGGTAACAGAGAAGCTGGTGAGAGGCCTGTTAATGCAACCTGACAGGAGTGAGCACAGTCAGTGCGCTGTCTGTTTCCACCACAGAGAGAAATTCTTTCAGCTGCGCTGGCCTCTGAACACGCTCTAACCTTGGGCTTCATTAACTTCTAACATGGTCACGTAACGTTAAAACCATTACTGAACTCCTCAAGCAAAGGACAAGGACAAGGAGCGACATATAGTGTATGTGAGACATACAATGTGCATCCTTACCCCTCTGCGTGGGGTTAGCGTTAAGTTAGGCCCTAAACCCTAAACTTTAGTTCAGGACTGTGTAGGGCCAATCCTCCATCCTGAGGGTTTTACATGTTTAGATGTTCAGGTGGAGCAGGGGGACGTCTAAAACCTGCAGGATTATAACTTTGAGCTGGTCAGCACCATTCAAAGTGCAGTTTTGAAGTCTAAATATATACAAAATTATTCCAATGGGTATACCAGCACATGTAGACTGTATTTAATTGAAGAATAATATTTTTCTAGGAATATTCTTTTTAGAACTGATCCAAAAGGAATCGGGGGGAATTTCAAAACATACATACATGTTTGTTCGGAGGATATATGACACACTGATCTCACAGCATCCCTGGAATCTGAATCACCACCATGCTGCAGCAAAAAAGAGATTTATTCTGACTTCTGCTGTATCTTCAAGGACACACAGGTGACATGGAGAACCAGTCGAAAGTGGAGCCCCACAGTGGGCACAACAGACCTCTGGACATTGTGCCGAGTACAGAGAAGAAAATGACGGACAGGGGTCAGTGGGGCAACAAGCTCGAGTTTGTCCTGTCAGTGGCCGGGGAAATTATAGGCCTTGGGAATGTGTGGCGTTTCCCTTACCTTTGTTACAAGAACGGAGGAGGTGAGAGCGGACCTTTTATGGACTGTTTGACTAAAGGTTATTCATTTGGCTGAATTTAGCTGGAAGGCTCTTTTGGCTCTATCAGCCATTATATGCATGGGTTGTTTTATTGTCCATTGTTAAGTCATCACTGTGGGGCAATAAATGATTATCTTATTTTCTGCCCCTCCCATTTCCTTAATAATGCCCTAAAAGCATCCCTTTAATTTGGTAGGACCTTAACACTTTAAACTAATCAAACCATATGTTTGCTGTAATATGATAAAGTAAATATATAAACTAAATTGTTTTTGGTACAAAAGAAATCTGTATATGCCAACAAATGAACGATAGATAGGGCATTTGCCATATTTGATTGACTGTCCTGATTATCTGTTCAAAAGAAACAAAAAAAAAACACCAACAGGTCGAGTTCTCATTTATCGTTTGCATATATTCTTCTACCAGGTGCTTTCTTCATCCCATATCTCATCTTCCTGTTTGCTTGTGGGATCCCCGTCTTCTTCCTGGAGACAGCTCTGGGTCAGTTCACCAGTGAGGGAGGCATCACCTCCTGGAGGAAGATCTGCCCTTTATTTGAAGGTCATCCTTAGTTTTGCCATGAAAAGTTCCTTTGGCTTCAAAAAGTTTATTTATTAATCATGAAGATGATGTGGTTTTTTTTCTATTCATCTTGTAGGGGTTGGCTATGCTACCCAGGTGATTGTTGCTCTCCTGAATGTCTACTACATCATTGTATTAGCCTGGGCCATCTTCTACCTGTCCAACTCCTTCACTTGGGACCTGCCCTGGGCGTCATGCAACAATTCCTGGAACACAGGTAGGATCTGTACAGAGCGGTAGTCTGTCTATTCCAGTATCTTCAAACTATTCATCTTCATGGCTTAATATCTTCACAATTTCGCTCCTTCGTCTTAGTGAGGGAATGATTTCACTCACCTGTCGTTACTTCTTCCAGATTCCTGCCTGGAATTTCAGAGGGGCAACAGCTCTGCCGGTCACCATGAAAATGCCACCTCTCCCGTCATTGAGTTCTGGGAGTAAGTTTTACTTGCTTGAGTCTGACGTTCTCTTGCACAGACAGATTCAAACATTTATACGTATGTGTTTGTGTATATATGTCTATGTATATATGTATAAAAATATGTATTTTTTTTTAATCTTTTTTTTTTTCTGTGGTGTGTGTGTGTGCGCGTGCACACGTGTGCATGTCCCCTCAGACACAGAGTACTAAGAATTTCCTCAGGTATTGATCACATCGGCTCCTTAAACTGGGATTTAGTTGTCTGTCTGGCTGTTGCCTGGGTCATCTGCTACTTCTGTATCTGGAAGGGAGTCAAATCTACTGGCAAGGTGAGCTGCTTATTACAGTTTTTCAAATAGATAGCCTGGCATTGCAATATGTCTTATTGAAAAAGGTTCCAGAGAGAATTTGTAACGGTTGATGAGGACACGTTTGCATTCTTGTGCAGGTGGTATACTTCACTGCCACTTTTCCCTATGCTATGCTGCTGATCCTGCTGGTCAGAGGGGTCACGCTGCCAGGAGCCTCCAAGGGAATCCACTTCTACCTCTACCCTGATCTGGGACGGCTTTATGACCCACAGGTAGGTTAAAGCGCGCACAAGCAAACATTTGAGTTGAACATTCACAAAAACAGGCATTCTCAAGGTGCTGCCATATGTGCTCAACAGCTCTGCACACGTATCCAGACTGACATGGATTGTTTATTCATGCCGAGGGAACTTTATTATTTAATTATTTCCAATTTTAATTAATTCATGACACATTTAATTAATTAATTAATTATGTATTTATTTATTGAATTTGTCGCTTTTCGTCCTCCATACTTTACAAGGCACAAGCTGGATGTGACAATAAGTCTATTGGTGGGAATAGAGCAAGTTTTGTTTTTTTTTCAGCTAAAACAAAACTCTGCCTGACGAGCTCCCAACACACCATGTAAACGCACCATTTCTTAAGAGTAAACTTTGAGATGATGCATTTGTGTGAGATGCCAGCGTTTAATTCTAGCGACTGTCACTGTCACTGCTCATATATTGCAGTTGGGTTCAATCAGATCTTCAGTGTTCTTCAGTGTTGTCTGCCTGTTCTCAGCGACATGCCCCAGTGCTCTCGGAGCACTTCACCAGAATTGAAAGAATAAAAAGAAATCTCATTTGCATTTTCAAGTGTGTGTTGACCCTTGAAAATAGTGCAAAAGAGTGTTGCACTTCTTCCTTGGGAAGGTTGGGAGGGATAATAGAGTTTACTGGGTGGCGGAAGTTGAGAGGGAGAGTTGGAGGGGTGGGGGCTTGAATGTGACGTGGGATCTGAGTTTGTTCACACTAAATAAGAAAAACTGCAGAAATCTTGCCAAGCCTGAAAGAAAGGAAAATTCTGCAGTGTTTTCATCCTTTCAGGATTGACAAACTAAAGGTTCTCACTAAACCCGCATTTCAGAATGGTTTATTATCTTGTTGATGTTCTTCTCAGGTGTGGATGGATGCAGGAACCCAGATCTTCTTCTCCTACGCCATCTGCCTGGGTTGCCTCACTGCTCTTGGAAGTTACAACAAATACAACAACAACTGCTACAGGTAAGGAAGGACACAACCTTTTTTTTGTATCATATCCTCACATTCCTTATATTGCTATAATTTTACATGAACAAGGTCAAATCTGTATTCTAGAGAAGGTCAAATCGAATGGACCAAATGTCCCTCAGCTGAATCCGACCCCATGTTTTATTTGCAGGGATTGTCTGTCACTCTGCTTCCTGAACAGTGGCACAAGCTTCGTTGCGGGTTTTGCAATTTTCTCCATCCTGGGCTTCATGTCATATGAGCAGAACATACCTATTTCTGAAGTGGCTGAATCTGGTTTGTGTTTTCGTTTGTTTTATGCAATTTATTTATTTTTACTGGGTATAGAATATTGGATGGATGGATGGATCAACTACTACAATAATGCATTTAACTTATATTGTGCTTTAAAGAGACTTGAAGATGCTTATAATATAATGATGAAATAAAATGAAAACAATGAAGATGCTTTTATAAAAGTATTGAATCCTCAATGAGTAACAATGGTAACTTGAGCTCGGTCTCATTCAGGTCCTGGTTTGGCGTTCATAGCTTATCCTCGCGCCGTGTCTATGATGCCTTTCTCTCCGCTCTGGGCCTGTTGCTTCTTCATTATGATTGTCTTCTTGGGACTGGACAGTCAAGTGAGACCAATATATGCACATACACATCATAATCACAAGTACTGATGTGCTGTACAACAGCTCACACGTCGTGTTTCCTTCTTGGTTAGTTTGTGTGTGTGGAAAGCCTGGTGACAGCCATGGTGGACATGTATCCCTCGACGTTCAGGCGTAAAAACCGCAGGGAGCTCTTCATCCTGGCTGTGGCTGTCGTCTCTTTCCTCGTGGGGCTGATCATGTTGACAGAGGTTTGTCAGACTGTGACATCACTTAACAGTGCTTTTTTTTTAAGTACATGTCTCATAATTTAAGTACCGTAGATGTGCAGAATCTTCCTCTGACACTGTTAATTGGTTGTTGTATTTATGTCAACAATAAATTAAGACCATAGTAAACAGCAGAGTTGCTTGTGAAATCGATTTATTACAGTAGTGTAGACTTTCTGCTGTTCATATATACAACTGTTTTGACCTCAATCTCACTAACGTCTAGTATTTCACAGTAATCCCCTCAAAAATAGAATTAATCTGAGGCCTGTAAATGAGGCTGCTTTGTTTTGGTTATTTCCTGATTAACAGGCTATTTGTGTTCCCACAGGGAGGGATGTACATCTTCCAGCTTTTCGACTATTATGCAGCCAGCGGGATGTGCCTGCTCTTTGTGGCAATTTTTGAGACTGTTTGCATCGCTTGGGTTTATGGTGAGAATCTTGGCACATCTATTCATGCACAGATTTATATATTTAAGTACCGTACAAGGGGGTTTTAGAAAATAGTAATATATTGAAAGGTCTTCTGGGTTTGCCCAAAAACTATAGAATATATATCTATGAAATGAAATTGTATTTCTCACATTATGATCACTGTTTTCTCAAGTGTGATTATTATATTCTTATTCACTGCTCGTTCAGAATGACTTGTAATTACGGTCTCCATTGTTTCTTCTTCTTCTTTTCTTTCATGACTTACAGGTGCAGACCGTTTCTATGACAACATAGAGGACATGATTGGCTACCGCCCCAACCCCATCATCAAATACTGCTGGCTTTTCTTCACTCCTGCAACATGTTTTGTCAGTTTCTCAGTCACTTTGTATACATAGCAACCTCTGGTGGCCAACATAGTTAACGTACCCTCACTTTTCAAATACAGGTTTTATGTCACGGTGATGGTTGGCTTCAAATCCAATCATTGTTATTAAAAATGTGGTTTATACGTCATACATACACTCAAGAAAAACATCACCAAAACAGAACTGTTTAATTTTGCTCTGTGTGTTTTATCAGGGAACCTTTGCCTTCGCCTTGATCAAGTATTCCCCTCTGAAATACAACAATGAATATACATATCCCTGGTGGGGCAATGGAATCGGCTGGATCCTGGCTCTGTCCTCAATGCTATGCATTCCTCTCTGGGTGGCAGTGAAACTGTATTACACTCCTGGGACCCTAAAAGAGGTTTGTTTTGCATAAAAACACACATTTTCTCTCTCTACATAGCTGGGGAGGGTTGTGTGAAAAAGGGAAAATTGACTGATGTATGCCATGTTTCCCACTGTCCAACTCTCAGCGCCTTGCTCTCTTGACGACACCCTCCACTGAGCTACCCAAGACAAAACAAGAGCAGGAGAGACTGCTGGCCATCTTTGCAGCTGACGGCGACAGTCTCCTTCAGAAAGCCCCTCCGACTAAGGATGGTTACTTCCCTGTGGATGAGAAGGAGTCTCATTGTTAAAGACCAGAGAGTTGGAGTCAGAACCTTGTTGGGGGTCAAAGGCCACTCCTTAGCTTTGATGCTCTCTGGCCCTGATCAAGCTCTATCTATAATACCTCAACAGATACGGTGGCAAAACAGGCACAGACTGTAAAAGTCACCTGTACCTGCTGATCTGCTGCTGGAGCGTTTATCTATGTACACTGATCCAACATGATGGCATCCAGGTCATTGCCCACAGCATGTGCATAGAAATACTGCCATTGTTATTACATGATGGCTGAGAATTTACGTTTTATAGTGTCTGCTTTCTAAGGAAGCTTTCTTTTCTGTTGTGCACATTTCTCACACACTTTTAGTGTAGTATGACACCCCAGTTACTTGACTGATACTAACATATCTGCTGCAGATGGAGCCCAGGTAGCACTGAATAGAAACGTTTCCTTCAGTTCAGTTAACCTGTACCTCTTTGTTGGTAGGAAAAATGATTCAATAAAAGTATGATTTTAGTTTGGCTGATCTCTACTCAGCCCCTTCATTGTAAATTAGAGGTAATGTGATCACATGATCTGAGATCAATTGTCAAATTAGATACATTTAATTATTTTTGCTAAGTTTCTGAAAAGTGATACTATGGAGATACAAGTGTGTAATG
>JBBMJM010000020.1:564385-581977 GCA_037832705.1 Centriscus cristatus | reverse complement strand
ACACACACACACACACACACACACACACACACACACACACACACACACACACACACACACACACACACACCGACATCTGTATGTTCAGACAGTAAAATAAATCAGAAACATTAGTTGGTCGTATAACTTGAACTAGACTTCAGTGAGTACGATTCATTTTCAGTAACCGCATGGACTCTGGAGTGTGTGTTTCAATAGCTGCCCATGTTCACGGGACAAAAATCACTTAATTGTATCTTGGAAAACACAACAGGCGGTTGCTGCTTTTAGGATCGGACCAGTTTGAAGCCCTGGCCTGTGTCCAGTATGGCTGGTGGAAACCAGTTGAGTTTGACTCGCTTCAGGCAGCGCAGGCACACGCTGCAGAACCAAAGCAGGTTCAAGCCGCCACACCACAGCGCCAGCTGCACCACTGGGTAGGTGATCCGGGGGAAGTACATGCTCCAGTGATTAGTGACATCACTTCCTGTCGGCAGGTGCAGCGTGTAGTCACTCCAGGGTTTGGAGATGCCGTAGGTGGCGGAAATTGCTCTGCCCCTCTCAGACCACTGGATGGTGCTGTTGGGATTGCAGTTGTACTCCACCCACTGTGAGCTGAAGTCTCCCAGCTGCGGCGGGTCCTGGTGCTCGATGTCCGTCCCTCGGGCGAGAGTGGCCCCCTGCACGGCCACGTACAGACCGTCCACTTTCCGGACCTCCTTCACCCACGGCAACGAGTTGTCGCAGTCGAGCACTAGAATGAGGCGAGAACACGAGTTGGCGTTTTTCTCCTTCCACCACTTCACGATCTGATCCAGACTAAGGGTGTCTCCTCCTGAAACAACAGCGCATTAGATCTTCACACAGCTGCTCTTCAAATCAGTTTTCTCATCTCATCTAATGAGTAAACCAGAGGTAAACAATGCCCACACAGATAATCGTCATAGAAACCCTCACCTGCCAGCGCCCACTCCCCAGATCGGTGGGTGTGACCGCTATAGAAGATCATGTAAGTATCATGGCGAGGCCCGTCTGCGGTGTGGAGTTCTAAAAAGGATTTAATCTTGGCCTGCAGAGCATCCAGGGTCACTCCACTGGTCGAATAGTCGCAGCCGAATGTCTCGATGAAGTGGTGGGCGAAGAAACGCTGGATGTTGTTCAACATGCTGGTGGACCGCTTGTTGAGCTCCTGCACCTGATCTGGAGGCAGCAGTATGGGCTGACCGTCAGGACTTGAAGGTAAAAACAGGTTGAGTCAAATACTGAGTTCAAACTCATCCGACAGGAAGTTCAGCCGGCTAACGCATGGGTGGTGGATTGTTCCTCACCTGCAGTAGTTTGTGGGGATGACCACTGCGTAGCCCACACAGGTCCCTCCCAAGCTGCTCCCCAGCTCATGGAACAGGCCGTGGAACAGAGACTCCAGAGGCACGACAAGCAGCAACACGCTGACAAAGATGCTGCTGGAAGCCTGCAGATTTAACAAGTTTGTGTACCTCAATTCAAATTACACAACAATATTCAGTGGTGACAATTGAAATATTGCGCAATGATAAAGAATCCTTGATTGATGGTTCCAGAACACTACCAATATTTGTTAAAACGATGTTTTCAGTTATTTTGCTAACACACAAACACTTGACAAAAACGTCACCTCCTTGGTGGAGGTCATGAGGACAGACGCTACTGCTACTACCTGCCAGGAAAGAGCCGCAACAGCAACCGTTGACACCAGCGTGAAGAGCAGAAGGCGTTCGGAGATGAGGCAGAAGTGTCTCATGCCCTTGGAGGCCATGACCTTGTCAAGCCCAATGACCCCTGACCCCTGGGACAAACACACTCTCTGGCAGTCGCTGAGCTTGGTATGAAAGCCCCACACTGTGATGAGGAACACCATGTGGCAAATGGCCCAGAAGAGCACGCACACCACAAATGCTGGGATCATCAGGTACCACTGGTCCAGGTCTTCCAGCTTCCGAGCAGTCAGGACGATGAACGTGACCTCCACCACCAGCAGAGGCAGCAGGGACAGCCGCCGCCACGGACCCGTCCACAGAAGGAACGGCTGCCAGCGCTCGGTCACAGACAGCCCGCTGAAGTAGACGTCCAGCAGAGGATCGCAGAGCAGCTGGCTGAAGAAGCAGGCCAGGGCGAAGGGGTTGGTGCTGATGTTGAGAGACTGGAAGAACAGCACGGCAGTGACCACCGCAAAACACAGCAGGTTGGCCAGTGCCAGGACAGCTTTCATCCGGAGGGCAACCATGACTGCGGCGAGGGCCACCACCAGCACCACGATGCTCAGGGACTTGTGGATCAACAGCACCGTGCTGGCAGCGGCGAAGCCCGCCAGCTCCAGACGCTCGGCCGACGTGAGGAGGGCAGGCCGGTACCTGGTGCACCCCAGCAGCCGCTCCAGCAGCGCCCACAGCGTCCTCAGGGCCACGCTGGCCAGCAGCAGGTAGTTGGCCGCCCGCTCCTTCAGGTCGCTCTGCAGGGCGGCGCTGTTGATGACGCACAGCAGACCCAGCAGGAAGCCGAACCACAGGTGGAGGAGGCGCAGGCTGAGCTTCTCCATGCTCAGGTAGTACAGCGCGCTGGCTAGTCCGAGAATACAAAGAGCTAAGACGAAAATGACCAGAAGCGTGGACTCCTCCGTTTGCTCCCAGCGGGTATAGAGTCCCAGACAGAGGGCGACCAGCAGGTTGAGGCCGGACAGGTAGCCCAGCCACCGGACAGAGGAGGACATGTTCACCTCGCCGTTCACCTCCTCCAGCCGGGTCATCGCTGCATGGAGGCAGTGACTGACGCAGTACCGGAGAAAACGGCACATTTTATCCACCGACGATCGGCCGTCCGAAGTGAGAACAAAACACCCTAGCGTGAAATAAGGGCGAGATATTCGATTTCGCGCATTTAAAACTTCACTGAGCCAATTCGGTAACTAGCCAGACAACTTCTTCAAAGTCGCTAGCTTAGCTAGCGTTAGCATAGGTGCGCCGGTCCATTCGCACTCATTAAAACTTACATGGTGGAGATTGTTACTGTCATACGACGTGGTCAGTGTTTCCAGCGGGGTTGCGACGGAGCGCCATAAATCCAGGTTTCAAAAGTGTGAAATACATGTTAGCTCGGAAAGTTTGTCACGTCAAAACTTTTGAAGCGCCATGACCGGTCGGGGAAGCTGAGCTTAACTACGGCGAGAGCGGAGGGTTAAAATGTTCCTGTCTACCTCGGAAAACTACCGTCAGTATCACCACCACCGCGTTTTATGTGCCAATTATACCGAGCATTACGGTAAGATGTTTGCACAAGTTTGTATCAGAATAAAAGCTACCCTTCAGACGTTTCCGTATACTAGACCAGTTAAAAGTCCAGTGAATCTAAAAAGAAATTAAGAGAATAAGGTATCTTTAAGACAAAAGCACCGCTAAGTGTAAGTATTTTCTAGTTCAACCTTCCCAATAACCTTGGATGCATTATGAACACGAACTTCCTGTTTCTATGGCTAACTCCACCGAGGGTAGCGTGACCCAAAATATATGTATTAAATATTAGAGTGAATTCGTCTTTTAAATAATTTGACTTTGTAAATTTAGTAATAATTCACCGATTGATTAAATGTTAACTCGGATTCTGAGAAGGACGCTCTTATTTTGAAATGTTCTCTTGCACACTACCGTGATGCATAGTGTATAGCCGCACACGAAAACAAAGTGTAATGTAATTTGTGGTTTTGGAGGCAGGGGTTGTGTTGGCGTCAATTTTCGATCCCGCTTGAAGTCCAGAATATATTTCTAATCATATAGGTCGATTTTTAATACGACTAATAAGACTGTTTCTGTACAGAAGTCCTACAGGAGGAAGTTCAACACTATGGAGGAAAGAGGGAAAGAACCTCCCACGCAGCAGTTGTTCCAGGTGAGAGGTGACTTCACACAATCACTCTTTTGCATCCAAATTTGAAGGGGCACTGATTTCCCCAAATGTGTATGTGTGTATAGCATTCTGCTCAGACACATGAATCACACTGGCATTTTATGTTTACATTCATTTATAAAAGAAACAACCATACTACAAGCACACATTGTTCTGCATTGTTAAAACGTTTAACGACGATGAACCATCTCGTGCAAATGGACCACGAACAAAACACTGGAAGACAAATGCATCAATTTATTCTAAAATGAGTCTTGAAACTGAATATGTGCTATGGGAGATGTTTATGTCTTTTAAAACAGTAGATATTAGCAGAAATGTGTTTACTACTAGGAGACATGAGCAATGTTTGGTCAAAGGAACTTGACATCTTTTTACATGGATATGAGATTCCTTTTGCCAGTGACCAACATCCACCACAACAGTGAACAAAGAAGGCACCTTAGACCTCCTAGTATTATCTAACGGGCCCCATTTGTACTCGTAAAACTATCGTAAGAAAATACAACTGTGACACCCTTTGGGTTCAATGATAAAGTGCCACCTACAGCACACACATTCAAATCACTCACACAAACAAACCCAACCTCACCCACACACTTGGCCTGCTCACAGACAGGCACTAAATTCATCTTCTGGTAGTGTCTTTAGTCAAAACCTCCTCAAACCTCAACAGGAGTCACCACTAGATCAAAGTCCACTTGCTATTGCTGAAATGTTTTGTTTCTTACATTTTTCCAAAACGAGTGCAAATCCTTCTTATGCTAAATTTTCTATGAGAAGCTCAGACCTGGATCACTTCGGAGGCAGCGAACTAAATGTTGACATTACAAAATTGTGCCAAAGGATACATACGGGTGCTGTTAGTGGAGATAGGGTTGTTGTTGTTGTTGTTGCTTTGCTTGGAGACGACAGTATATCAGAGATCTATGCATGTTGATATTTGTGCAGAGAAGTGGGAGGAATAAACAGAGCACACTTGTACCTTGTCACACGATAAGTAAACACAGTTACAGTTTCACATTAGTAAATCTAGTAACACTCCTACCACACTCAAAAAGGTTTAAAATGCTACAAATAACACTTTCTTGTAAAAGACGCACGCGTCATTCAGAGTTAAAGTGGTACACTGGACAACACCAATGTTTTTGAACGTCAGAATACGTACTTGAAAACTATGAGCCTTTTGTTGTCCCGAAAAAACGAAGTGCACATCAAGACCAGGAAGTCAAGCTGCATGACTGTGGGGTGGGGGGGGGGGAGAAAAGCGTACCAAGTTCACCACTATCAGACCGCCCAGGCCACACTAGCTTATTTCAACAGATTGGCAACAGTATGTCGATGATGTTTGTCATTTCAGCTGATGGGATGGAATTCAGGGAGTTTTGATATCTTAAGGGCATTCACATTCCAAAAAAATGAGTCGAGTTATTTACCAAAATATATCCATCTTTCGTGTGTGTGTGTACCCTAAAAAGGAGTGTGGCTACGAGAAGATCATTTATAAACTTCTCTCTTTCACACTGTGCAAACGGCATTGTTTTAAGGGCAGAGGGGAGAAATGGGACGAATGCAGCAGGTTAAATTTGGCAGCGCAGCAGTTAAGAGGGTAGAGGACAGTTACATAGAGCAAATGGGGGAGGGGGAGGGGCTGGTTTGGTCTAGCTCTGCAGCAGGATTGGGTCCTCGAACTCATGAAAGCCTGGCACAGAGCTGCTCTGGCTCTCCCCAGAATCGGAATCATAGGGCGTGTCAGGTAGCTCCGTGAAGCCCCAAGCCAGCTGGTCATCCTCGAATTCAGAGCGCACCTGCACGGGCGCGTGGGCATAGTCGTCCTCTTCGTTGGAGTGGAAGTCCTGAGGGATGTAGAGCATCTCCGGGTAGTTTCGTGACACCAGGTCGCTGGTGGTGGCGAGAGACACCTTCCGGAAGGCGATGAGATGCATGTGGGAATACTTGACATATTTGTAGCGCTTGAAGCCCAGAGACTCCACCGCAACACGCCAGCTGCGCATCATGAGGGCGTGGCGGTTCTGGTGCGAGGAATCGGGCGTGATGATTAGCAGAAGGCCATGCAGCTCCAGCAGCTCGTGAGCCTTCTTGCAGCAGATCCAGCGCTGGTACGGTGAGGGGAAGTAGGAGAGGAGCAGGGAGAAGACCACCACGTGGAAGAGCTGGGCAGGCAGGGCGTCGATGGGGTTCTGCAGCTGGCGTAGGAAGGCTTCCACAGCATCACCGGCCAGCTGCAGGGGCCGCTGGAGCTGAAGGTTGAGGAAGTCACACTTGTACACGCTCTGGAGACAGAATATCAGAGTAAAACCTCATCGTTTGCCCCTTTTTCACTGGTGTACAAAGTAAGTACGTCCTGTCTGCTGAAAGTCGGGAATTCGTTTTGTTTTGAAACTCCACCACTGATCCAAGCGGAACACCTTCGCGCCAACAGAAACAGAATGAATCGTGTCTCTCACCTCGACTGCCGGGACGATGTCAATGCCAACTGTGAGGAATTCGTCAAACGTCAAGAACGGATTAAAGCAGCTTCCCACGTCCAGAAGGCGCATTTTCCCCAGCAGAGAGACTGAACTGCAGCAAAGTAGCAGAACATGAAAAGAAAGAACCACATGACGAAATGCTCCACACAAGACAATCGTTCCACATAAGAATCCACGTCAAATTCTGAGTTTGAGAAGTTTGAGAACATCTACTTCTGCTGCAGGAAACTTACTTGGGCATGGAGCAGGATGGCTGCGCCCCGACCGAGGAGTCCGTGTGTGTGGCACCTCTCTCATCCTTCTCCAACATCCTTTTCATCCCGCCGTCCAAAAAGTATTCCTGACACACACTGCGGACGTGGGACGAAATCACTCAGACACTTTGCATCGGTTTGTTGGTTCAGCTTTGAGCCGTACCTGCGGCACCATTCGATGCGACCCTCTCCTTCGCTCACTGCCCAGTGGTTGTCGGCAAGGTTCTTCATGGCGAGCGCGTACTCGCTCAGCGTCTGCTCGTCCTCACAATGCTCGCGCCAGATCTTCTCAAAGTCGCCCACTGCGACGACACACAAAGACATTCCAAATCAACACACGTCCTGGAAGCGCTGCAGATAGACGCGCTCTTTGGCGGGACCATACTGTCGACTCCGTAATCCCATAACGTGGTCCAGGGCGTCTTCAGCGTTGCCTCCATGTTTACTGCAGCGCTCAAGTGTTTCTGTTAAATCAGTTATTAGTCATTTCACAGCACAAAGATCCCTTCAGCGCAGCGAGCGTGAGAAATTCACAGCCTGTAGCATCAGCAAATATGAAAACAAGAAGGGGAGGGGGGAAGGGGGGGGGGTCCCGTGACCATAACAAGAAACTCAGATGTGAAAGCCCAACCAGAGGAGTGTTGGTAAACAACAGCATCGGGAAAGCATGACCACTGCGAGTCAGTGTCAAGTCTTCCACATCATGCTTCGCTCATCAGGCAATCATGAGGTCAGAGCAGAGCAGCTCCAGAAGAAACAACAAGCAGCTTGTTGTGGGAATCTTTCTCCTCATAACCGGATGGTTGTTAGGTTACACAGACACAAGAGAACACACAGTCTGCAGTAAGATCTTCGTATTTCCCAGGCCCATTAATGCTGCCCCCCACCCCCTCCCACACCCACCTCCCGCAGCCTGTAAAAGGGAAATGACAGCTGATCACATATGAGCCTCAAAGTTTCCAGACTCTGATTAGTGTGTGTCAAAGTCAGATCCAACAGGGTGATGTGTTTGTGTGTGTGTGTGTGTGGGGGGGGTTTCCTGACTTCCTACTTTCATCATGCTCTTTTCCAGATTAGTCATAACAGACTTTACACCGACTGAACCTCTATCTCTGGTCGTGTCACACCGCTGCAGCAGCGCTGCTGGTCAATGATCAAACGTATGTTTATTATTTTCTGTGTCAACTGGTGTTTGAGTTAATGTTTGCCTGCAATGTGAAGATTTATGCCTGAACTGCGTCATTCTTTTGGACTCGCCTGTCTTGAAGGCTCTTGTGAAGTTTTTCCAGCAGTAGATTTTTTTGGATGTGTTGGTCAGCTTTTCCTTTCTTTTATTGGTTTGAAAATGACAAGCTCCTGATATATTCACACAGGCTCGTTGCTTCTCCAGTGTTGTCATTCATGTTCTCTCCACCGTCGGAGGGACGTGTTTGTTTCATACCAGACATTTCCTGTCAACATCTGCTGAAGGTGCAAAGTTCTCACCGGAAAGCAGTTTGACTCATGTCTGCAGGATTTTGTCTCATGTCTCTTCCACAGGACTCGGTGTGTGTTTGTGTCATGGTTTTTCAGTTTTTCGGTGTAAAACTGTCAGCCTGATGTAAAAGGATTCTACTTTGATGTAGCTAAGTGTTTGTTGTCCTTTGATTGAGCAGTGAAAGCTCAGTGTCCTTCATTGTTCTCAGAGTGTTTGTCTATCTCCACTATGGGTTCAGTTATCATACTTACAGTAGTGTCCTGCTGTCTACATCCAGGTTTCGTCGTTTTCATGTTGACATTAAGTAGATTTTAAGGCCTCGCTGGCTAAACGCTGCATGGAGTCAATGCAAGCTAACACAGCTGCAAAACAAAGCCGGAACATACAGGAAGAGAGGAGAAAGATGGAGCCTGCAGAATATTTTAACTGTTACGTAAATTGATTAAACAGGTGACACTGACTTTTTTAATTCAATTCGAGTCATTAAACGTCCAGTGTACGACTCTCGGCTGCAGGGCCACGGACTGGGGGCAGGGGCCCGCAGAGGCTGCTCACCTTCTCTGTATTTCCTGCGCAGTTTTCTGTGGACGTTCTTCACGACTCCTGACAGCTTCTCCTGCTCTTTCTTCCTCGGTGCTTCCTCTGGGATCGGCACGAAGAACGTCTCCCGGTAGTTCTCGGTCTCCCCCGTCTCGACATTGTCCCTGGGGTCCATAGCACCGCACCGCACCGCAGCTCTGACGCTGGCTCCGGTGGCTGCTTCCCTTCTCCCAGCAGCAACCCGGCCGGCGAGCCGGTGGACCAGCCAACAACGCGGAAGCTGATTGGTCGACTGTGACAAACGTGCTTCGAAACTGACAGCGCAACGTCCAATCACAAGCCGGAAGTCGTCCCTGGAACCGAGTGCGTGCCGTGGTGCGTTTAAAGACACGTGGTAAATATCAAAGGTATAGTCCTGAGCTCAGGCCAATCACTAAATGGTGATAGCAAACAGATTTGCTTTAATTCGTGTCAAAATAAGCACACAACGAAACAAGTACGGTACCAGTTGTTTTTGAAGTGTTTACAGTGATCTAGCAGTGTCCAAGCATGACCCGGTTTAAAAAGTTCAAACACATAGTTTTCATGAGGTACAGGGAGGAAGCAGGTCTCTAACAAATGCACGTTTTCATAACTGATTTATTTATTGTTTATAAACTCTATTCCTGTTCTCTCTGTTTTTGTAAATATGTATTTCATAAATTAGGTATCTTAGGGGGATGTTACTAATGAGTAATAAGCAGCTTATACTTCATCCCACTCTTACGTGTTAATATCGTCAGCCAGACTATTGTTGTTGAACGCAGCAAAGACGGGACTCGACTCGTGAGGTCATCATCCATAAAAAAAAGTCCTTGTTTCCCATTTCACGTTTAGTGTCTGTATGAATACTTGAATACTGTCATTAACCTCATGTGCTTCTCACATTTCCAAAGTTAGATCATTTTCAGAAATGAGTGATTCATTAAATAACTTGTAATACTTGTAAATACTATTTGAATTAATGTGAAATGTATTTTCTTAGCGTCCACGTTGCTTCTGTCCTTAACTCTTTGCACTGTGAGGAAAGCCACATCTGAAGCTTTGGAAAAACAGTCTGTAGCTATAAATTCTTTCTAAATCCCACGAGAGAACATAATTATTCCTCCCAAAAATAACAAGTAGCTTAGCGTGGTCACTGTGTGGTTTATTCATCTGCAGATAATTCTGCTGGATTCACAGTGACACTGAAGCGATGCTCATTGTCTCTGAAATAAACTGCATAAAGCAAAAAATGAACACCAACCTACTCATCATTCATGTCATTATAACAAAATAATATGTGAGTATCGGTGGATGTTTTACATTTTAGCATACTTGAGGTTGTCCACTGGAAAGGAAGAAAAGCTTCTCTCTGTTTTTTATCAGTAAATATCGATTGCTTGGACATTCACGGTATCCCAACAATTCAAAAAAGGTCAAGATTACACGGCTGCTGTTCGGCTTAATACTAAACATATTTTAAGACCGATAGCTGGTGATAACGTGGTATCTGGATTGAGCAGAATGCAGACCGAGATTAAAATAAAACCTTCACAGAAACACAAACACAAATTCCAGCTATTGGAATCCAGTTTCTTTGTTCCTGTTCCTGAGTTGTAACTGCACAGCTGATGCCACTGAGATCTGAATGCTGTCTGAGTCAGAGAGGACAAACACCAGCATATCGCCAGTCTCCACTTTACTGAGAAAAATACAGATAACACAGTTACGACAGCCCACCTCACTGATGTGTCTGATGCGGTTTCCGAATCCCATACTTCGGACGAAGAATTTGTTACACAAATCCAATGATTAGGGGTGTAATTCATATACACAATATAGAATCCTTTGACACTCTGAAAATGAATTCATCCTAAAAGGAAAGGATCAGTGAGATCAACCGTCCAATCAGGTTAAAGTTCACACTATCACCCAACATTTGTTCTGATGTGTCATGTCTTCTTACTCCCGTACTTCAAATATCAAGATCAAGAAATAGCCGGATGTGCTATCCTCACACATCTGTTGAAGATCTGAGGACCACCAGCTCATTTTGAATTCAGCTTTTTCTGTTGGTTTTATCGGCCGGCCTCTCCTGACACCAGAGCCAGACCACGGATATCAAATACAGACCGACACAGGCAAAAAAGTCATAATAGTACGCCACAACTAAAAACAGCACTAACAAGGTGGCACATAACAAAGTTCTGGAGATGTTGGTCCAGGAAAAAGTCTCCCTCCACCATGAATTACTTCTGCTGATGCCTTGATGTCCACGTGGCAGAACTGCAGCTGTGAGTCGGACATCTGCGGCCTCTGTGTCTCCATGACTGGAGCTGACGGGTTGTTCCTCATCCTGAGATTCGCTGATGGACGGCATCGGCGCTGACAGCGGTCGGCCCCTGCATAGCGAGGACCTTTTGCTTCCACCAAAGCCTGATTCTTTGCCCTGGTCTTTGGTGGGCTGTACTCCGGTGTGAACAGCCCGCAGACAGTGCATGTACAGCTCCACCTCGTCGTCTGAGTTGGACTCATCCGAGGCGCTGTCCCCGCTGCTTTGGTCACTCTCAGGTTCGCCTGCAGAAGTCCACAGAGTCTCCAGAGCTGGGAAGTGGTTCTGTTCTCGGTCTGCCTTTGATTCATCATGTGACACATCCCAGTTAGAGAACTTAGAACTTAAATCTTCTTCAGTTTCTTCTTTATTGATTAGCTTGTTACCCTTGTGCACGTTGTAGGCCACAGCAGATGACCCATCCTCAGTCTTCATCGTGTATCCCGATTCTTGATTTGCTTCTGGTTCCTGCTCAGGATTCTCGTCTGTGTCTTGTCCCTGTGGTTTTATCTGACGAACATTGTCTTGGTCGTCTCCTGATATCTCACCATTTTCTTGATGGTCTGTCTCCATGACATTGCCCCTCTGATTTTCTTCTTCCTTCTTTTCCTCACCATTCCTTTCTTCTCCAGTCTCCTCCTTCACTTCTTCCTCTCCAGCTCTTCTGTCTGTCTTTGTGGTTCGAGTGTCTTCTTTGTCAACATCTTCCTCCACTCTCTCTCTACTTTGTGTCTGTGTAAACTCGGTATTGCTCTCTCCTTCATCTTCTGTCGCCTCATTGTATTCCATCCCTGAGCCATTGATGATGTTCTCTTCTGCTTCTTTGTCTTCTTTATCTGTGAAAATGTTCCTTTCCTCCTCCTCAACCATCATTTCCCAGTTTCGTAACTCTGATAAAAGCTTCTTTTCTGAGATTGCAGCTTTCGATTCAAGATGCTCCTTTGTTTCATCTTTGGCCTCAAAAAGCATTTCACCACGAGTGTGATCGTCATATGTCATAGCGTTTGTTGTTGACTCGGCATTTTCACTGCTGACCTCAAATTCAGCTGAGTGGTTTGTTTTATCTCCGTGTACGACGGTTGTCATGTCGTCTCCGATGAGAGTAGCTTTCTCCGGTGTTTCCTGAGATGTCTCAGGTGATCTGACATCTGGTTCAAACGAAGACACACAACTAGTCTCGTTTGCAGGATGATCGCTATGCTTCAAATCATGTAAAGCTTCTAGGGCTTTGTCCTCTTCTTCTAATACAGTTTGTCCATCTCCAGTCTTGGACTCGTCTCCAGTAGCAGTTGTTTCACAGCGGCTGGTCTGGTGATCTACATCATCGCCAACATGCCGTGATACATTCTGGGGGATTTGTTGACAGACTTGAGTCTCACTTTGTGTACATGTTTGCTTCGGTGGTTGAGCTGGGTCGGTTCCTTCTCCAGCTGGGTGTCGAAGGTCACAGGGCAGAATGTCTTCCTGTGTTCTTCCCTGAAGACCGAGGTTCTCTCCATCTAACAAATCCTCATTACAAATGTTTAAGGTCTGGTTTCCTGCAGGTTGTAACGGAGACATATTTCTGCTTCTCCGGTCTGTTCTTTTGTCACTATCCTGCAAAATTCCTGCACTATTTCCGTTGTCAGCGGCTGTCAAAATGTTCTGTTCCTTTTCAGGGAGACAAACATTCAAAGTGGCATCTAAGCGTTCTTGGTTTGATTCTTTAATCATGTTTCCTTCAATTGGTTCGTCACGTCTAGAATCTGTTGAAACGCTGCTGCTACTTTCACTTCTTTCTGCACAGCAATCGGCTGCACACTGTGCGGTACATGCTGGATTTCCCCTCTCACGTAAGCTGTGGCTTTCACTTCCCACCCTGCTAAACACCTGATGATACAGTGGAGCGACCACAGTCCCAAATGTGACACTGCTGGTTTGGTTAATGATACTTTCATTGGTGTCTGCTGAAATAATACTGTCACCGCATCCACAGCACTCCCCCCGGTTCTGATGTGTCTCTTCAGCCGCAGAGACACATATCGTGGTGTTTTGTCCGCCGGTAGAAAAAGACACGTCCTCTGATTGCAATAGACAGACACGGACATCTGTGGCGGTGTCACCTCCTCCGAGAGGATCAGCCGAATCCGTGTGTTTCTCTAAACTGTCACATGTGTCGACTTGTGGGGGAAGTGGAGTTTGAGAAGCAAGCGGAGATCCCTCTGATTTGCTGTTCCCGTCAGAGAACGATTGCACATGTGAACACTCTTCCACCGCGGTTTCTTTGATTTCTTCCTTTGCGTCATGTGTTGATGCCTCGCTTTCATTCTTCATAACTCCTTCCCTCTGAGCAAAGATGTCCTTCACTCGAGCCATCCGTGCCGCCCTTCTGCGACTGCTCCGACTGCAGGGACGTCTGCTCTGAGTCTGTCCACCGAAAGCAGAGGTAAATTAACTTCAGGTATTTAGTTTCAGAATACTGTGCTATTAGAAATAAGGATTAGACGACTGTGAATTGCATGAGCCACGGTCTACTCTACTACTGATAACAGGTAAAATATATAATATTCCATACATGGATATTTAAAATGTTTTCAGTGTACCTCTGTAGTACTTATCTTCCCATCCGTGATTTGAATCTCTTCAGACCGTGATGCATCTGGGGGAATCACATTCACAGCTATTATTAACATCATTTATGATTTCACTATGAGAAAAAAAAAGATATATATTTTACCTGGTGGTATGTTTTTCTGTGACAGTGTTTTCAGAGCAGACACGTCTTCCACCGAAGAGAAGTTTTGACTGTGGATGAATAAAATTAATACAAATCGAAATTAGCTGCGATGAGCTGGCGACTTGTCCAGGGTGTACCCCGCCTTTCACCCGCTGACGGCTGGGATCGGCTCCAGCACACCCGTGACCCGGAACCGGAATAAGCAGCAGAAGATGAATGAAATCAAAATTAGTGTCTGTATGTCTAAAACATTCTTATTGTGCTACTGTCACTCAAAAATATTTTCTGAAAACTACTGAATCAACATATATGACATATAGAATATAGACAAAATGATTATTTATTCATTTTTTTGTAGAAATAAAATATACCCAATGTGAAATAAATATATTGTGTGAGTAGCACGTGAGCATTCACTTTGCGTGTCCTTCTGACCATGTTTCGTGGAGAATGATTTGATGATCCTCCTTGAAGCTGATTATGATCAGTAATGATTTAATGATCCTCACCTGACGGTCTTCAGACAGCTTTTCATGTTGATATTTTCCCTCTGAGACTTCTCTCTCTGCTCTTTCATTCTCTGGTGACAGACCAGCACATAGTTCTCGTTGTTATTGTTGGCCCAGAATGTTCCTACAGGGGTCTCATACCTCAGACAAAAGTCTACTCGGGCCCCCTGCTCTCCGAAGGGGGGCACAAGGGTGAGTTTGAAGGAGAAACTGTCCATCAGGCTGGTACTTGACCCGGGAATATGCTCTGCCAAGAGGTCAAAGTGGCTGGACCATGTGTCCAAAGTGGTTCGAACATAAACAGCTTTGTTGAAGGAGATGTTGAGGACTCGGACCACCCCTTTCAGTGTCGTAGTCCCAGGAAGTAACTCAATGGTCTCCAGCTCTACCTTCTGCTCCTGGACTTTGACAGACAGGTCCTTAGTCGACAATAACAGGGGAAAAGTGAGAGGCGATAGGAAATATTCCTCAGCATCTTTTCCTTTCCCATCAGAAGACTCATATCCTGGCAGTTTGGGTACATCCCACTGGTCAAATTCCTTCACCTGCACCAAACGCAGACCTTTGGCATCTGCAAAGGACACCCTCCTAAAACCACTTGGCGGCAATTCAGACTCTGATTCCTCGTCGGTAAAGGAGGTCCTTCTTCGTGGGAGAGGAGAGGATTTGGGCCTGATGGCAATCACCATCTCCCCGTCCTCATCGTCCACGTCCACGCAGCTGAAGCCTGGTACTAGGAGGTTACCGGCCCCAGAAGATCTGGGTTGTTCCACGAACTCCATGGGGCTCACTGTGAGCGAGTCAGCTGGGAAGTGAACTGATATGTCTCCGCTTCTGGCAACTGACATTCAACATGCTCTGACTTAACAGACGGCGTCGAGTTACAGATGACATTGTTGGAAGGGCCAACGCTATAAATAGTCCAGAAGGGGTCTGAACCAGAGTCATGGTCAGAGTTCACTGGCGGAAAAAATGGTCTACTTCGGTCTCTTTGAGAGTTCTGTTCAACTAGACCCCATGTTATCTTATTTTCCTAATGTGTATTTTATATTATATTATTATATTCATATTTCCTTAATTTTCAGCCTCACTTCTGTAATGTACCAATGTCACCACCTGAGGTTATTTGATAATTTCACTTAACTATCAATATTAATACTGTATCGCCCCGGAGAGTTACAATGGCTTTTGTACAAAAAGAACATCACTGACATCGTCGGCTACTTGCATTTTGTCTTCAATCTCAGGCCTTCGAAACTAACTTCACTGACCAGTAAATGATTCTGCAATGGTGCAATAACTGTACATATATTTTTTTTAAAAAAAACCCCATCCAGCTCATTCCTTTATCTGATTGGGGCTTATCCCCTTTTCAAGACTTTTCATCCTTTAACAAAGTCACGGTTTACAGTTATGCACAGTCTGGGGTCTATTTCCTGTGGTTATCTTATAGATGTGACAAAGTGGCATGTCGAGTCCAAACACTGGCCAAAGTGGTTAGCCCTTAATCTCACAGAGCAAATAAAAGACATTTCTGAACGGTGAGTAAGAACTGAAGAATGAGGCGCCCTCCCCTTCGGTGGGTGACAACAGTATAAATGTAAGACCCATCACGTAGGAACTACCGTTGACCCACAACTTCTACAATACCTGGATGCAGCTAGTGTTTTAGAACAAAGCAAGAATAAATGACCCATACAGGAATAGGACAGACACGACGACACCAAACGGACACGTCTCAGAGGGAAGAAGAAGAGGAGATGACTGAAGCAGCAGCAGATGGGGTCAGTATTTGGGAGAACCACTCCACCGAAGCAGCTCGACTGCAGTCACGCTCATCTGACCAGTCCTCCTCGGGGGAGACTCAGCATTTCTCAAAACCTTCGCTCTCCTACATTGCCCTGATCGCCAAAGTCATCCTGTCCTCCCCCTCAAGGAAACTCAACTTGGCATCGATCTACAGAGCGATGGAGGAGCAGTTTCCTTTTCTGGAACGCCGGGGCTCAGGCTGGAGGAACAGCGTCCGCCACAACTTGTCGGTGAACACCTGCTTTGTGAAGGTGAGCCGCTGTGAGGACGGCAGGGGGCATTACTGGGGCATTCATCGTGCTCACCTGAGAGACTTCCAGCAGGGGAACTTCAGGAAGAACAGGAAGGTAAAGGGGAGAAGGGAGACAGAGACGTACGACAGCATTTTAGGATGTCTGACGTGGATGGAGACCAGCTGCTTCCTGAGAAAGTTCTGTAACAGAGGATCTTTGGGCTGCACGGAGCCACAATGCCCTCTGCAGGAACCCAGGAGATACCACAGCAGTGTCCTGGACCACAAGCCTGAGGCTCACTGTAACACCTGGAGCAACACGCTGGGCTGGAACGTTCTATCCAGGTGGATGAGACCCTGCTCAGACACACGTATCGGGGCTTTAGCTCCCCCTCCTCCAACCGCCACGTCTCATTTCTGGGCACTGAATGAGCCAGTGCTGACAGGCATGAGAGAGTCATATGACAGCAGGTTCATGACACCACCTCCACATCTCCTCAACCCCCCAAATTGCTGGTGCGTAACGCCATATAACGTGAACTTCACTCCAGGACTGTCCTGAAGCGATGAGCAATGTTTTGTCTGAATACAAAGAAATTACATTTCCCCCAATGAATAATATGGACAGGTAAACAATAATCCAGTAGGTGGCAGACAGTTACCATGGTAACGACATCTACAACTCAATCTTGTGTTGCTCATATTGATTTGTCCTGATTTCAGACTGATTTATTTCTGATAGCAGGCAGAGAACTGTTTGACCCCGCTGTTCATCTGTCTCTTCCCTTTTATCATGTATCATACATGTTGTAATGACAACACACAAATATTAAAGGTTCTAGTCAGAGCTCAAAGTCTGACAATGTCCGATTATAATGCAGCAGTCTGCTCTTTGTTCCTTATCCTCAATCTTCATTGTGTACAGAGACACGCAAACATTATTTGGAAAAAGTGGCAAGACAGAAAAACCAGAACCAAGAATTACAAAAATCTTTTTATGTGTGTGTGTGTATATACCGTATATATGTGTATATATACTGTATTACTACTATTATTACTATTACTATACTATTATTATTATTATTACTAGTTTGTCCGTGTTAAACCTCGAGGGTAAACTGCATCAACAACCCAAATTAAAACACTTTCACTCGTTTTAAATAGATGTGCTGATCCTCTAGTCAAAGAAAAGTCCAGAAACGACCGTAAATAGCCCTTTGATAACAGTTTGACAGTTGTGTTTCTCTTTTTGTTGTTGAAAACTCTCAGATACCTATATCTAAATAAAGTCACAG
>JBBMJM010000020.1:548016-564285 GCA_037832705.1 Centriscus cristatus | reverse complement strand
AGCAGTCTAATGTTACATTTCAATTATAAAGAAAACAGCTAAAGCTTGAACAATTAAATTAAATACAATTTCATTTAAAGCATCAATGGGACCGACTTTGACGCCACAAATATAATCAATAAATCCAAGTTTTGTAAGACTTACAGTGATATTTGTTATTAAGCAGGTCCATATATTATATATTTCCCTCAGAAAGGAGAAAGAGATAAGAGATATTTTATAAATGCAATCAAATCTAATAAACAATATCTTCCCATTGAGATCATGATTACTACAGTTTGGAAAGTGTTGAGAAGTCTAAGCAGGGAGGATCATTTTACAAGAGGTGAAGTTATTCATATTTATAAATGAAATTCAAATTCATGTGTATCTGTGTGAATTGTGAAAAGTGTGATTAATGTATTATTTTCGTACTAAACACAAAAATAGCCCCAACTGTAAGACATTAACTGCCTTTATAAAATAAGACATGTTGTAAGACATATAATAATACATTTGTAGAGTCATGATACGACCCCATAAAATACTTTCAGGGAAATAAAACTCACACACAAAACTGAAAACTGCAGAGCTCACAGGCACACTTACATCATTTGGTGGTGTAGGTCATTACGCAGGAAACAGTAACTAACTCATTCAGGAAATCACTCCAGCTGGGTGTGTCGGGCAGGAGTATCGAACTCAAAGGGCTGCATGCAGTTTTACAGGTCTCCCATGGAACTGTAGATCTAATGAGGATCAATCCTGCTTGAAAAGAGCTGGTGGTGTTGCCTGAAGCGTCTGACATCAAAAGGCTGTTGAGGTCAGTGGTCCATAGGTGGAGGTGGGGGTGGCGCTCAGTGCCCTGGAAAACACCTATTCAACTCCCGACCACAGCAGCAACAATAAAAGAGGAGCAAAACAAACTGATCGTTGTACAGTTTTTGTAATCGAATAATAAGAACCTTAAAAAACAAACAAATAAACAAAAAAAAAAAAAACAAGTTCACCCAACAGTGCAGATATATAAAATCAGGCAACTGAACTATGTGCATATATCATAGAATTTGTTTTGTTCTGTATCAGTGTATTGGTATATCGAAGGTATGAACAATCAAATTCAATCATTAACAGATAAAAAACATCTAGGAAAGAAGTATTTAATTCTGATTTATGTCTATTTTGATATAAAACACTTATGTATGGCAAAAGTATGTCTGTCATTATAGTATTGAATGCAAATCATTCATTAAAAAGGCTGTGATGAGCTGATGTTAACCTACTCCCAACCACCTAATCACCTTTTAACACTGTGTGTGAGTGTTTATTTACATGGGCAAAAGCTTTTAGCACTTATTGATCATTTACACTTTCATTGAGCCAGAAATCCTGTTAAATTGCAAGGACCACTTCAACAGGGCGAAGGGTTTTAGTAAATTTCACCGCTAGATGGCGCCAACAAACTATGTTTGTAGAAAGCTATCAGACCTGAACAAAGGAACAAAAGTTTGTCTTTCATCACCGGAGGTGAATCACAAGCTGATCGTGTCAGTTGCATCAATACAAGCAGTTTATAGCCTCAAGTCCATAACAGATTTGAGGGATCAGACAATTTCATTCTCACAATAAATACGTTTGTAAATAAATGAATAAATACTAATAAATATAGAATTTACAACTTGCAAAAATTGAAATTAATGAAACGTTATATGGCATTTATGGCCATACAGCATATTTCAAAGACCGTTGTTGTGCAAAATATTGTTTTGATTATGAATGTGATGCAATGACACAATGGTAGTTCTTGACATCACGGTTACTGGGCAAGTTGCTGTCAGGTAATACTACTGTTTCCATTTCACAGGTAAAACTATTGTGCATGTTGTAGGATTTGTGACTGCAGCACAGTGCAAGTAAGTGTTCAGCATCGCCTGGAAAGTGCATTGCTAAGACACAGATTTTAAATAAAATTGAAGAACAATCGCACACGTCATTGAGTTGGTTTGAAGTCCTTCACTGTTATGACCTCACAGCATCATCGGATTATTTCAAGGTGTTCAAGGGAAAGAATTAAAGCATTACAGCAAGAAACGGGACCGGTATAGAAACTAGTCTTTTGTTTTTGTTTTTTGCCTTTTGTATGATCAGTTTTCCTCATCCTTGTACCACTGGGTGGCGCTTCGGACTCACGGACCAACAACAAGGCGTTGGCTGTGTGCAGCGGAGTCAGCAGTAAAGTGATGGTGCTCTGTCAATGGCAATTTACTGAGACAATCCGGAGATAAATATAGAGAACCGTTACAGTAATTGTATTTGGAGACATTTTCGCACACGTGTGCCCATACCCGGTTTGGTACCAAAAGTTTTCAACCAAAAGTTAACTGACCACATCTGTGAATGCCGTCGTTTTCCCCATGTAAATTCTGTAAACATTCCAATCTACCTGATATATTCATGTGTATGCACGGTGAAATCATCCACAAAGCTGAGAGCTGCATCTTTGCTTCAAGTCATTGATAACCGAGGGGTTCTGTCCTCTCCTGCGCGTCAATGTTGCCTCCAGTCTCCGGACCGAAGACGAGCCTGATAGACTCGGAGGTGTTATTGTGAGGAGAGAAGCTCGGCGTGCATGTCCCTGTGCGTGGGGGAGGGTCAATGGTAGGACCGGCGAGAGTATGAACAAAAAGTACAGATAAAGGTGAGAAGAAACACGGATCATCTTGTAACCTCGACAGTTCCGTGCACAGCAGATGAGTGATCTCTGTACACACGTTGTATGTTCTCTGACTCCTGAGCCACGGAAACGACAATAGACTATGAGTAGAGTCTGCTGTGTTTTCACCCCGGTTTGACTCGGATAAATCAAAACGCTGCGCTCTGATCGGCGCGCAGCCAACGAGCACCAGGGGCCGACGGGAAATCAGGGTGGGGGTTGTACGTGTGTGTGTGTTTTGGGGTGGGTTGGACTTGTAGCAGCCAATAGCAACGTCGTCCGAGGTGACTGCTCGGCTGGATGTTATATACCCCGGTGTGTCCCGAAGAAGGTACATTTAAACTGACCCCACGAGTGGAGAGAGACGTGAGCGGAGAGGAGACACGACAACACCTGGTACTCGGCCATCGGGGATCGAACTCAAGACACACACTCAGAATTCCGTGTTCCGGGAGAGTTTTTTGGAGATGTCGAACGTCCAGTTGACGAGCAGCGCGCTGGAGAGACTGGTGGCCAGGAGGACCTTCCCTCTCCACAGGCGCACCGGCGTCTGCCGCAACCTCTTCGGACCGGTGGATCACGAAGAGCTGAGCCGGGAGATGAAAGACAGACTGCGGGAGATTTCCGAGCGCGATCAGCAGAAATGGAACTTTAATTTCGAGGCCAACACGCCACTGGTTGGGGATTACGAGTGGGAAGAGGTGCCCGTGGATAAAACCCCGGTGTTTTACCAGAGCTCTGCCCAGACCGCCAGGGTCCCGGTGCCCGCAACGCCCGTCAAACAGAGGCCGTCGTCGGACCCCGTCGCTCCAGAGAGCCCTCGGATGGATGTACTGGAGAGGCTGGCGGAGGGCAGCAGCGCTCACAGCCCGGTGGAAGTCAACCAGGAGAACCGCAAGGACAAGCTGAACTCAGGGAAAGCGACGCAAAGACAAGTCCCGTGTGTTCGACGCAAGCGTTCGGCCACGACCGACAACAACACACACATCACAGGTACGTTTTCTACGTCTGTCAACTCGGACGTCTGCTGCCTGGCAGCAATGGGCATTGTTGTTCATGGCTAGTGTGATTGTAAATGACATATTTCCCCATCCACAGACTTCTTTGTGAAACGGAGGAAGGCTGCTGAAAGGAAATCACTTGATATGAGCCCATGCCATCATTCCAAGTCCCCGATCCCGGTGGAACAAACCCCACGGAAGAGGATCCGCTGAAGGTACGAACACATGAACGGTGATCAAATTTGATAATTAATGTCTGTGTTGTTGGGCTGGTTCACGTTCGCGAAATAGCTTTGATCACGAGTGAGAAAAAAAAAACGGGCCGGGTCTAAGGGGGAGGGGCGGCCGGGGACGGGGCAGCGATCGTAGCTGGAGTACGAGCGGCGGTGGGGGAGGGGCGGGGCGTCGGCGAGTGGCGGGAAAAGCGTCGGCTTAAGGGGGAAGCGACGGAGGCTCCGCAGCGTTTCCCCGGAGAGCTGCTCGCTCGCGTCTTTCCACGGAATCCGTCAGTTTCTGCGTCAACACTGACCGACTTCCTTCTCTCTTTGCAGATGTTTTGTACTTTAGTTTGCACATATCCGCATATTGAGGATCTACGGAGGATTGTGTGACGGACGGGGTGGCTCCCACCCCAAGACGCACGCTATTTCAACGCCGGGAAGGAGGCAGACGCCCGGTCAGCCGGGGGGGTCCCGGCTCGGTGCACAGCGGCGAAGAGCAGCCCGAACACCCGAGCGGCCTGTCGGGGCTGACCGGCACGGAGAGGAGCGGAGCGGAGGATTTCGCCGAATGACTTCTATCCAGTACAAATGTAGCATTCATCGTTGCTTTTGCATTCAGCCACTCGACAGTGTTAAAATGTTTTTAACATCTGTGCAATCCTAAACCCCTTTTCTTAAAATGTCTACACTGGCCAAAAGTGTACAGCTCTATAGAGACAATAGCCTATAAATGTTTATTTCTGTTCTGTTTTTTTTCCCTGTAAATGTATATTTTAAGACTATTCTAACTTATAATTTATTTATGTTTCTTTATATTTGATAATTGTTGATTTAGCCGAAAGGCATATTTTTATTTTATTTACTATTTTTATTGTGGTGTTTTGCAATCATGTAGCTTCCCCCTAGTAGTAGGTTTTCTTTGTGTTTCTGAGCCGTTTTGTTTTCATACAAGTGCCCGAAAGGAGGAAGTGAGGAAAATAAATAAATGTTTCTACTTCAAATGTACTGTATTTGTGCTTTTTGCTGCGACGTCACCAGTACCGGTGTTGTCTCAGACGCCCCGACGCCCTGAGGACCACAGGTACGTGGCCCTGAGCTCCGCCTGCATGTGTCTGGGTGGAGACCATTCATGTTTAGCAGCACGGCAGCTGTGGGATATAGGCTGGGATTTAAAGGCCCATTTCGCCCCTCTATAGAAGCAGCAGCTGCCTTTGGATCCCCGCTTTGTCTGCCACGGAGACACCCCCACATCCACCCACCCACACTCAACAAGCCCCCTAAAGACCCACTCACACAGGCTGCTCCACCGTGGATACACCGGGCGTGGAGGCCACCTGCCAGAGCTGGAAAGAGAAAACTACAAGGCTTTGTAATTGTCCTCAACCATTGAGACAAACCATTCAACAGGTCATACTTACAAGTTTACCCTTAATTGAAAGAAGCCAACTGCGGTGTCTGAAAGCACACAGGGCCCGGTTTGCTCCCTGAAGTGAGAGGTTTTCCACAGCAGAGGGATGGATGGATGGGTGGTGCTGATGTTTGGGGCTGTAAAAGATGCAAAAGCTTTGTACAGTCAAACTTGCAGTAAAACACCAATTTTATCACCCTTTTCCAAACATGTATGTCAACAAGAGGCAACTTCATTGGACAAACAGACTACATCACTTATTAATTATCTAATAATCACTGCAAATTTTAGATAAGGTCACAAACAAAATTTGAAAACAAACCCAACTGAGATACCATCCAATTTTGTTCGGAACATCTCCTAAATTCAGCTTTCCCAGCAGCTCAGCATTCGTTTCCAGGCCCATCTACGCCTGTCAGTGTGCATATAAGAAAGGCACGTTTCATAATTATCCATACCTTTATCCTTCTGTCTGAATAGCTTTGACTATCTGACACTGATATTTGATTAAAAAATAGAGACTTTTGATGGCGAGAGTGACTTTGTCAGCTCTATGCAGCCATAAGCTCCGAGGGCTTGTTCTGATTTCCAACACAAAGCCCTCTGCGGCTCCATTCTTTCCTTTTTGTTGCCATATGGCAAATCCATGTAGACATAGCCAAGACCCATTCAGTCATCCACAGAATGTCCTGCATCAGAGAACAAAGGACACTTTGTCTGGCTGTTCTATTGATACGAATGGTCCAAAAAAATATTATAATTAATCTATGACTATATCCAGCTAATTAACGCCCATGTGACCACGGGGAGCTGCAGACCTTTGAGTGTAGTTTTAAAATCTCAATAGTTTACATGTTAAAGACAACAGCTGTCCATGTGTTACTTTAATGAAGTCCCTTCAGAGTGGACACATCCCAGGGCTCGAGTCTCCCCTCAGCTCTAAAGGGGTCAGCTTCTTTTATTTACCACTTCCATGAGTAACTATATAAAATTTGAACAAATATACAGACTTTGTTTTCTCAAAAATGGTACAAAGCTGGAGCCCTTGTAGAAAAGGTCACAGGTTAAGGCCTTAAAATGCAACGGCTTGTAACAGGGTTTATTCATTTTTCTAACTCTGCATAATAAATATTACTTATTTAACCTTATATTATATTTATATCATATGAGAGATTAGAGGCCCATCAATTTTCAGGTTTCAATTCCCATGAAGAGATTGGAGTATATGGAGTATATGTAGTTGCATTGTGTACAGGAAGTAGATGACTGTTATGACTTCATTTACCAGAGTTTGATGGACAGGAAGGAAGGAGGCGACATATATAGAGGCCTCATTAACAAGCCTGCTGCAGAAGAACATAATTACACAAGCAGCTGCTGATGGAGAGAAGCAGGCTCAGGGTCCCTGCAGCTCCCATCTGACCTTTGAAGTGCTTCATCACGGCTGTCAGTGCGCGAGGATTCGTTGAAAAATATCAATCCACCTTCATATACCAATTGATAGTTACAGAGACAGAAACAAAATAAACAACTGTCTTTCACATAATAGTTCCAAATTAATTTTACTCAAGAAAGAAAATGCACAAGTGTTATTATTCAATCCTGGACAAGAATAATACAATAAATTTGAGAATACATTAACTCGTGAAACTCAACTTGCATAAAAAGCAAATTTTTAAATTGCCAATATTTCAAAGTCACTGTTTCTCTTCACATTTAAAAAATAATCCTCAGAAAGAATGTGATTCATATAAGATTCATAATTAATAATCAGACACGGATCTGTGACCAGGTAAAGGGAATCTCAGTGCGGTCGCTCTGCTTTATGTTGCAACTCAAACTAGAATTTCAGAGCAAACAGAAAACGACTTTCATTCAGATTCCCCCCGCAACACGCCGTTATTGAGACAGTCTGCAAAGACTGCAATTAAATCCAGAAAGGAGGAGAATCAGCCGAAGAGAATTAGCATTTTCCATGACCATCTGGCATCGGCGCAGGCGACAGGGAACAAAGGGGAGCTGGATGGAGAGGAGAGGCGAGTGTGCCATCGCATTGACCTGCAAATGAGGCTTTGTCACCGAGTTAAAGCTCCCTGACCCCCGTTACCCCCCCGCACACAAAAAGACGTATTTTTAACCTATAGTGTGACGAATGGGAGCCCGAACTCAGCTCGGTGTTTGTTTTGAAAGTGCGCGTCAAAATCGTCCTGACGTTACTGGAAATGCAGGACATTTTTAAACATAGAAAAGTTACTAAAGGTAACTAGTTACAAACAAATATACGTCTCACCCTCGCCGTGATTCTTCTTTCCATTGGACATTAGTAAACTGTAAAGTGGAGCGTGTGTGTGTGTGTGTGTCCTCCTAACAAGCCGTGCGTTGTGCGTCTTTACGCACCAAATTATTCACACGCTCTCGCGCAGAGCTGACATCTGAAAGTACAGTAAGATTTAGTTCATCGTTTAATTTACCCCCCCCACCCCCCCCAAAAAAAAAATCTCTGCCTCTCTCTCTTTCTCGGAATAAGCAGGGACCCGCATTAAAGGTGATTGTATCCGGATCTCTCTGCGTGCGTGCGTGTGTGTTTATGTGCGCCACAATCGTTACAGCAAACGTGTAAACCAGTAAATCCATTGATGGCCTTCCGTACGACGTGGCCTGTAAAAACAGGTGGGAACTCCCAGAGACTCCCTGACTCCTCCAATTAATTCCAGACAATAACTAAAACCAGCTTCATTCATTCATTCATTAATCACCTTAACGACCAGAAGGAGTCTTTGCGTTAGTTAACAACGCAAAGTGAATCCAGACAGCACAAAGTTAAATGAAATAACGCAGACAGACTATTTCCTGATTTCCCGTTTCTCTCTTTACATCCAATTCGTATTCATGCCCGTAGGCAACAAAGCGCGCGGCTCAATCCACGCAGGAGGCGGCGTGACAGGCAACTCGTGGCAGCTTTTCAAATATCTTCTTTCTGTCTCCTCCTTTTCTTTGCATCTCCACTTTGGTCTCAGCTGGAGAAGAGGGTGGTGGGGTCTCCCACCTCAATCTCTAATTCACTTTGCACTCAGCACGCATCAAGGGGACTGGATAGAAGAAGAAGAACGTGACGGAGCTCAATGCGTATTCTCTGTTTGACTGTTTGAAAACACCCCTCATTGAGGAACGAGCTGATTGTAAAACATTTTATGATGGATAAATGTTTGCGTTGAACCCACAGAACCCACGAGGGATGAAATGAAAATTGTTACTGTGCAGAGTTTGAAATGGGATCAAAGTGAAAATTATCGTCTGAAAGAAAGCGGATTCATGTGTTTTCCCCCTTTGAATTATCCTCTTAAGAATTTCAATGAAATGCTAAAAAAGAGGGCTGCATCAAACCTTGTCCCACTGAGACACTTATAGTGATATTATGCTGTGATTGATGCGCTAAACCAGCCCAGTTAAAAGAGTTTTTTTTTCTTTTCTTTTCTTTTTTTCGGGAAAAATAGGAAAGTTCATGCTCTTGATTCAGGCTGAGGCAGTCTCCAAATTTCCCAAAGCATTTATCTCTCTGTTTTATTTTTTTATTTTACAAAAACAATTTTAAATGAAATATAAAAATGTAACTGGTTTAGTACCACAATATTTAATGTTATTAGTTAGTTAAGTGAAGAAGATAATTCAGTCAAGATTCATGTCGAAAAACAAAAACAATCAGCTGAATGGCTGTTGGTGAACAGGAAGGTGGTGATTGTCCTGTGACTTCCTCAGCAGCTGACCACCATGGTATGAAACACTCGTCGTCAATAGATCACCATCGACATATGGCGCATGGGTGCAGCATTCCCACAGACAACACAACCTGCGGTGCTATGTGATCGTTGAGTTCCTTCACTGCACAAACTCCGTTTCAGGCAAACTAATATGGTGCTGGAGGCCTAAAAATCCCCAGTTCTGTTTAGAACCTAAGCATTTACATTCTTCTTCAACCAACTTTAAGAATATAAATATATATACAAATATATATAAATAAATATCACCCTTTTAAAACAGACAGGGACTCAAACTCAAACTGACAGCCCTCGGTGTCTTGGACTGGTACGGTCAACCTCCTGCAGCCCTTCCAGTTTCACACATACTGTACCCATCAAAACACCACAGCTTCACAGTGGAGTTATGACTTTACAACCAGAGAACCATATGCAGCTCTGCAGGAAGGAGGCCGTCCTCATTGTGTCGGTAATTGGACAGAGAGGAGAAGGGAGGAGACAGATAGTGCGATGACACTTGAGAAATGAGATCTAACTCCGACACAGTGCCAGTCCTGACAGCCAGAGTCCTCCGCCTCTATTCTTCCTTCTATCTCCTTTGTCAGGATCCTTTTCAGGGCCTCCGAGCCAAACCTGTTCCCCATCACATCCCGCATTGCATGGGATGTGAGTCCTCTGTTGAGCGGCTGCTGCTTCTGTTTCATCCGTCCATCCATCCATCGTTGATGCCTCTCCTCCTTACTCCTCTCCTCCCTGTCCTCCTCTATTGGCATGGCAGGTTTCTTCTCCTTCAATCATCTTGGCTCATAAAACTTGGGGAGGAGTGCTAGCAGGCTGTGTTTTCAGGGCTGGATAAACCGCTATGGGTGCACTGACTCGGACTAATGCTATTCACGCCTCACATTTGCTAGCCAAGTCCTATGAAAAGGGATGGCCACGGCCGCTTTTATAACATACGTAACAAAGGACCATCATTCATCGGACAGCGGCACACTGAAGAGCGACAGAGGTTGGGTTCATCCCTCCAGCATTCAAGCAACTCGCATGTAGAACCGTCCTGTTTAGGGTTCTGTTTTTTGATTGGGAGCTGCAAGTCGTCTTTTTTCCCCCGACAAGTGTCTTCATTCCACTTTTATCTTTGATTGCGTCTGAAAGACAATGATGGAATAAGTTCAACCTGTCTGTGAGGAAACGCAGCACAGGACCGATGGCGTCACTGTGACTTGTATCACCGAGTGTTCCGGCCGTAATCTCAGGTCACCAAGCCACGATCAATCTTCACCTTCCCTCGACTGCTCCCTCACTCAGGGCAAGAGGCTTTGAGCGCTGTTGTTAGCTCACAACAATACCCAGAATGCTGCAGGGCCTTGTCAACCCGTCCTAATTTGTGGCTGCCGTCCTACGGCTGCATTCAGCCTCTGCTGGCTGCTTGACCTGCTGCATTATGTTGGCAGATTAGCAACATCTTTTCGTCTCCATGCAGACCAGCGCCAACAGGCTGATACGCGAGCTGCAATTACACAGCAGGAAAGGCCTATTTAGAGGCGCGCACACACACACACACACATACATGTGCACACACGCATTAACGTGTGTGGATGGATGGCTGAATAGCTGGCTGAGAGGGAAAAGAGAGGCAGGTGACATGGCTGCAGGCGGGTTTGAAGAGGACTTAGGAAAGAGAGCGTGTGTAAAGGGAAACTGTCCCTGTGTGTGTTTTGGGGTTTTGTACTTACACAGTGGGTATTCAGCCTATATTGTGTCCATGGAAATCAACGTATCAAGGGGCTGAGCTGCAGATTATCGTCACAGAGATGCCACTGTATCCCATCGCTCCGACAGAATATAAACAGAACACTGAAACGGATGCAGTTCACATAGCGAGGTGTCTTTTACAGCGGCCGTGCACATGTCCTCATCGGTATTAACAATTACTGAAGTTGTGAAATCAGCAGTTAGTATCCATTTATGTATTTGGATTTCGTTGGTATTAGTGTACTGTAAGTCATGTATAAAAACAGGACAACTCCACAGGGGAAAGTGGGGGCCAGACCAGACAACGACCACAACTTTTCAAAAAAAATATGAGTCATGTCATATTATTTACTACCAAACACCACACTTTGCACACAAACCAACACTGTATTTATTTGAGATTTGAAACATCAGTTAATGCAAAGTTCAAAGTAGCCTTATTCATCCATACAACTCTGTATACTGTGTTCAATCGGTCTCACACTGTAAATTATGTTGTTTCACACACATTGTAATTATCGCTTGATGTACTATTTATGTTTTGCTGTGTTGTCCGTTGATGGTATTGTGTTGCTGTTGGAACTAATTTCCTGAGATTTGATCTAATCTAATCTGTAAAATAATCTTTCATAATACTTTGAGGCTCTGGGTTGATTTCAAAAGTCTGAAAAGTTGACCAAGATAAAAACAACAACACAAACAAAAAAAACATCTTGCTGCATTGCATCACAATCCGCAAGATTCCTTTGGGCTGCAGTACACTGAGTATAGCTAGACAGATATACATATATACATATTTCTCTCTTTAGCTGTCTTTTCCAGCAATGAACAACTTTTTTCTTTTGATTGTTCATGGAACTTGTTAACATTACGGCAGCCGGCCTTCTGTCTGGAGCGAAAGCGGTGAGAAAGGACGCAGCAGTAAATGCCACTGCACTTAAACTGTGCTCACAGATGCATGTGCGCAATGCCTGTGACAAAGGAGCTAAACATAAACAACAGGCAGATATGCAGCAGGTCAAGCGCAGATCAGAGTTGGCAGCGCAGCAGAGCATCGTACTTACAATGCACACAAAGCCCCAAACGATGGGAAATAGGGGAATTGGCAAACGTAACACAGTCCCCTGCCATCATCCTTTGCTCCCTCCCTCTGTGTCACAACAGATGCTATGTTCCATGAAGACACTGTCAGCTGCACAAGAATGGGACGAAATTTGTCCACAGTGGCGATGGGGACATAAAAAAAAATCCTCCAATCGACAGCATGTGAGTTAATGACGAGGCAGCATTGGGAGACACCGCTCCAGGAGGATCTATCTCCATAGAAACACAACCCTGCCCCTCCACACCTCTATTACTATAGTACATACGTGCACACACTTGTCAGCTGTGAGCCGGGCACTCGCTCTGCGCCCAGATGGTGGCAAACTAAATAAGTCACTCATCTGTCTGTGGCCTCTAAAGGAATGCTTCCAGGCCTATGCAATTCCCAGTGGACGTCACCAAAAAACCAAGGGACAAGCAGGCCATCTGCTCCCAGACAACATTTTAGCCCTCTCACCCCCCCACCATCAACTTCAGCTCCGTAACATTGTTATGATTTCTCAACTGTTACAGGAGAGAGTTGACTTCAGGCGGATTCATGCTCCTGTGTCACATCGATGGTGTAGGGTCCAGATAGACAGATACCAAAGTATAGGGTCTGTGTCAGTTCAATGCAGATATATAAATCCAGCTTGACAAGGAGAAAGGGGAGGGTGGATCACGACTGGCACTTGAAACCCTCCATGAAGTAATGTGGCTTAAAATCTAAAAACTATTTCCAAATTACAGTGTACTTGAGTTTTAGCCCTCTTGCCCCTTTGGAGCACTTCTTTGAAATACATCTGAAGCACATTTTTGCGACGTAGAAAAATGTAAAATATAATTTACTACAAGGACAAGGGTTCCTTGACAAGGACAAGAATGTGTGTCATGACAAAGAGCCATTGGAGTTGAAGGTGTTCAGTTCAGTTGCCTACGAAGAACTGCAGAACTGAAGAAGCTTCTCGGATGGGTGGTGAAACTTCTTCAAGCAAACTAGAAGTCCAGTTGCCTACGATTTAACCCATCAAGATACCAAGACCTGGATGACTGAGAACCTTCACAGACATGTCGTCATCCCAACGCCAAGTCTTCACTCTCACCCTTAAAGCCACGATCAAACAGCACACCCTTGTCCATCAGTTTACAGACGTTTGATGGAAGCTGACGAGCTCGCCACCACCCACTGAGTCACAGGCGGCTCAGGTGCATGTGTGTTCACCACATGTGCTGCTGTGAGTGCACTGGTGTGTGTGGTCTGTCCACTTTCTTAAAGAATCATCGGATTCACTTGTGATCACGTGTGCGTGGCTTTTAAATGCCAAAAGACTTTTCTTATTCGTTCTAAAAACACTCTGGAGTACTACGATGGTTGTTACAGCAGGTGGGATAAAGGTGGATCTGATAAAACAGTGAATTATCGCTGGATGATTACATAGCTTGAGTTTGTCTTTTTTTTTTTTTCAGGATGCAAAAGTTTTATGACATGCTTTACCTGCAGTACAGTACAATACAAAAAATAAGAAAATAAAAAAACAGGGCCATAATGTGTGTATCTTTTAATTATTATTCAGATGACATTCTATATGTGAACATGAATAATAATGAAATATTCTCAGCATTGAATCAACAAATTATGAAAACATAATTTGCAAATAGATGTAAGCGATTGTGTAAAAGGCTGACCCTACAGAGGAAATGTTCCTAATATTGAGAGTACAGAAATAAGGACTGTAATTGTGCTGCAGACTCAACATCAAGTGTTCCTGCCAGCTTCTTGTCTGATGGTAAAATTCTTAGTTAAGTCTCCGGTCGTCACATCTATCTTCAACTAGTCTGAACAAGCAGCTCCATCATGAGGCTTCACGGCACCACCAGCGCTGAGCAGCTTCTCCTCTGGCACTAACAAAACAACTGGAACAAATGGCACCAGCCAAATGGACGGGCAATGAGGGTGTGTGTGTGGGGGGGTGCTCGTGCTCTGTGGAGTTTTTGTGTGTGCATGTGAGAGAGCGTGTGTGTGTATGTTGACAAAGCGTACCAAAGCAGACGGGAGGTGGTCTGTGGACTTTTAGAGTGAAGGGCAATTGTGTATTTTTTTTTTTAAATGTGTGTCAGGCCAGCATGAATGAGAGATCTGAGGACGGCTGGTTCAAGTATGCCCCCATGTGACCACTGTGAGAATTAGAAGGTGGAGAAGTTTGTTTTCTTACAAGTAAGATTAAATTCAAACTCAAAATCGTTTGGTTTAGACTGTGACAAGTGTCAATGTAAAACCCATTTGAATATACTTTGTCTTCTCGTTCTCTGCTTCTCATTCATCCTTGAACGGCTAAAGATAGTGTCAGAGGGTTTAGGTACAAAAAAAAAGAAGAAGAAGAAAGAAGACGGCTGGTCCGGTCTGGTATGGAACAGCGAATCAAAGCCATTTCCTTCACAAGCATCCTCTAATCTTAACCTTGTGGATGGGATTGCAAAAGAAACCAAACCTTAAGCTTGTAGTAAATTTAAAACAAGCACATGTTTTCCTGATCAGACCTTAGACGTGGCATTCATCTTGAAATGAAAAGTCACTGGGACTTTTCAAGCATTTTTCAAGGAAGCATACTCTGGAAAGTGGTTGAGAGTCACCCAGTGGATCAATGAAAATGACAGATGACCTACCAATCACTGCCCTGGAAGCCAGAGGAACCACTGCAATTGTCGCAAATTACACTTATTTACAGACTGACAACAACGTGTGTGTGACTTTGCACCGTGTTGCGCGACCACAAGCATCCGGAACGGCCAAGATTCTATCGTTAATAATATGTTTCCACGGTAACAAACACAAACTATCCCATCATCTATCATTTGACAATCATCAAAGCATTGTCAGGAGTTCTCTGCCCCTTGCCTCCGGTGTCTTCCCCGGAAGGATACCCACTGTGTCACTGTTCATGTTGTGTTTGTCCTGTAATTCGTCAGCCATGTGTGACCCAGCCTTTTAATCAGCGTTTTTCTGATGTGACCACGACTCCCCTCAGTTAAGACTGTCGCAGCCCAGTGCTGAGAAACAAACGACCCTTTCATTTCAACGAAGTCTCACTGTATCTGAAAGCGACGTCCGACGTGGTCTCTGCTCACCAGCAACCTTCAAACAACTGTTTTGCCTGAAATAATAAAAGTGGGAAAAAAATGTGGAAAAAGAAATTGTCATGTTCATCAAATTTTGCTGACTAATCATGAGATGTGTGAGACTCTGCTCTCTGGATATTTTTGTAGTTGTTTTTGCTGGGATCCAACGAGGTCTCAGGTTTCAGTAAACTAGTGGTGGAATGGCTATCAAAGGGGAAGGACTGACCCCTGGATCCTTTGAGTGGCTTTTGACAGTATCGCCAACAGATTAAATCCCTTCTTTATAGTGCCACCAAGAGGATTTTCAGCCATCCAACAAAGGAGCGAGCTTAAGACACTGTCGGCCTGAAGAGACGCTTACAGCACAGACAGGCGATGGAGGAGCAGAGTCAGCAAACATAGAGACACAGAAGAGTCTTTTGTTGTTTTCGCCACGCAGTCATAATGAGCTGCCATCGGAGTACTTAGGAGCCCGGTGTACATTAAGGCCTTATAACTAGCGGGTGTACGGCAGAAAACAATCATTTTGAAGATGAATGTGAGAAACTGGTTGAATTTTTCAAACCATTGTCCCTCTTTTCTTGTGACTGTTTATATGGAGACATGATTCCTTGAATTCCTGTCAAATCTTTCATCTCTTCCCTGACACTGTGGTTCATGTTCAACCCAACAAACCACACTCTCTTCATGCTTCTCTGAGTGGAAAAAAAAAAATCACATTGTCAAACGATTTCCTCTACCCACAACATCACTTCTGGGCTGAGATCTAACATCAGTGCCAGATGTGGCTCCCAATGGTGTGGCATCCCCCTTTTTTGCCTTCTGGGCAGAGAGAAGCCAACATGAAAAGACCACGGGGCTGCTGGGAAGCCAGACTGGGCTGGAAAAAACAGTACTAATTGTGCTTCACTGCTCTTTATGAAGTTAAAAGTCATGTCACTCTGTACCACACCCTCCTCCTCCACTGTTAAGGCAGGCAGAGGCGACAACTACACGCTATAAACACCACCCTCGCTGGGGCAGCTGCTGCGATCAAAGTGGGGGTCGGCGGTTCTGTGAGTGTGTGTTAGACAGCAGACGAGCTAATGTACGAGTCTCATGTCGTCGTAATTCTTTTTGATTGGAACTGCTGTGCAGTTGGATGAGTGAACAGGATGGTACACACAGTGTGTGTGTGTGTGTGTGTGTGTGTGTGTGTGTGTGTGTGTGTGTGTGTGTGTGTGTGTGTGTGTGTGTG
>JBBMJM010000020.1:530621-547916 GCA_037832705.1 Centriscus cristatus | reverse complement strand
GCTCTGGATTTTTTTCTTGTTTTATTCATTTATTTTAAAAGAATTCTTTTGGAGAGTCAAACAACACAAGCGCAGAGGGAAACTACACTTCACTGTGAGGAGGAAGAGAAATGAGAAATTCCCTTCACGTTAAAACCGATCAATACCAACAGACGCTAATTTATGTCACACACATAACAATAAAGATAATTTAGATGAGGGGAGGAGAACACGTGTGTGTGTGTGTGTGTGTGTGTGTGTGTTAAGAAAAAAGCAATACAAATAGGGGGGAGACTACTGATCAATCAACGTTGCTTTTAATCTCATCCCATAATCAGATTAACTGCTGCACTCACTGCGCTCAGTGAAACGGTCCCTGGAACACACACACACACACACACACACGCAGCACAGCAGTCTCCTTGCTTCCCATTTGTTCCCATGTACCGACACGCTAAGCACCAGTTCTGAGCTCATGTCTCTGTAACTGCAGCATCAAACGGGCTCATGCCATTTTTAAAATGTCAGCGATGGCGCCAACTGATGCAGGAGAAAAACAACAGTGGCTCAGTATGAGCACAAACTCCCTGTCAGAGAAGTTAGCGTGTAAAACTGACTGTCCTCCACGTTTCAACATGGAACTGGACTTCGGAAGTGAAAAGAGGAGTCAGATCGATTCAATACAACATGATGAAAGTGTCTTGTTCCATTTTTCAGCCCAGAGCTACTTGAACGACTCTCATGGGTGAAACGGGAGTCTCCAAAAAGTCTGTGTGTGTGTGTGATTTACTCTTTCTCTTAATGTCAAAGACAGAAGCACAATCAACAGTGAAATGTCCAAAGAGTCTCACAAACACCAACTCCTCATGTCTCATTTTTCACCTTGATTATTTCCTCACATCTGTTCCAAGCCCTCCGGGCCTCACGTGACCGTTCTTTTCACTGGCAGTATTTTAACAGCTGCCGCCTCAGCAGCTCACCGCAGCAGGTAGGTTTTGAAAGTGCATTCTGTACACGAGCCCGTGCGGTGATGTAACACGAGCTGGTCAGCTGCCCAGTGATGTCGTTCATTATTGCCGACACCTCCCACATGAAGACTGCACCGGGCGGACAGACAGCGGAGGAAACAAACAGTCTCAACGACATGACTGACAAAGAGGACGAGGATGTTCTCGCGTGTCCTGGACAAATAAAAAGAGGCTCTTTGATACGCTGAAGACACGAATGCTGGATAACATCTTGAAGACCTCGTCTCATGAACGCGACACATCTTAGGACATGTTACTTTACGGGGCTCTGCAGTGTTTTGGATGCACGTTTGGCAACAAACTGCTCTGACTGCAGGCATCCACCACAAAACGACATGATCCATGTGTGTGTGTGTGTATTTGAGATAATTGGGTGGATGAACATAATTCAGAGCAGGTCATAGAGAAACACACACACATCATCATCATCATTTGTTAACCTTCATCTCAAACGTCTGCAGTAGTGTCCAGTAAGTGAGAAGACTTCATCATTTCAAAGTCTGTTCCACTTCTATCTGCAGTTCCAGAGACAAGACAGAAATCAATATGGCTGAAGTAGAACTAAGGTGTTGTGTTTCCTCCTGAAAATGAATCGAAGAGAAGGTCAACTTCAGGTCGAGTCAATTCATTCATTCATTTTGAACTTTCCCTGCAAGTCAGTAATAACAACAACTTGTCTGGAGATGCCTCAGCGAGCCACAAGTACACGAACCAACACGGAAAGAAATCCAACTTCTTCATCATCTACTTTAACAGAAACATGGCGATCTTCCACAGTCTGTTTAGAACGTCTCAAGACTCTTCTCGACTTGACTTATGGCTTCCACGATGGTCCAGACGGTCACGAGCCTTCAGCGACTATAGGTCCAGACCCCGCCTGCGTCACCACATATTTATCTTCATCTGCCAACAGGTGCAAGATGAGGATGTTACAAAAACGCTGGCGCATTTATCAAGACAATAAAGAGCTGTAATCTCTTAATTGTTCTGAGGCTCCACTGAGACAAACTAGATTACTACTAGGTCTGCTCCAGGAACGGGGTGGACAGGTCTGCTAACCAGCTCAAAGGTCCAGGATGATATAATACTACTTTCCTGTTTGAAGGCGACAGTGAGTCGCTGCACGAAGTGTTCTGAGAACAAAACTCTTTCTCCTATAGTCACGAATCACTCGAATGAATCTTTTTGGTGAAAAAAAGTGTACTGAATCACTGAGTGAAAAGATTTGTTCGTTTCACAGTTCAGCTGAGTGCGGCAGTGAACTGCTACACGTGACCCTAAGTTGTTGTTCGTTCCCTGCGAACGAGTCGACTGACACAAATCACTCAGAGAAAATGAAACGTACACTGAAGCTGCTGTGAATGAATCATTCTACCGAATGGATCTCCTACTGACTCAGTACACCTGAACGAACTGTTTTGAGCCCCCCCCCCCCCCTTCTTACTCAGTCTTTTACTTACTTTTGTTAGCAGACAAGGATGCTAACCAGCACCAGCTCCAGCTCCAGAGCCACCGTAAGAGGAGTGTTGTCTGTGATGAGCTTCTGTGTCTCCAGGGCACCTCAGCTTTTGATGTTTGACCGGTAAAAGTTGTCACAGCACTCAAACGAGATGACAAACACTGTCGTCCTGCAGACCAACAACTGCACCAGGTGACCTGCTCCCTCCGCTCAGAGCCTGTAACCTCTAGTTCAAGAGGACCGGATCGATCCCGTGTGCATCCAGCTCCGTGAACCTGTGCATGCACCGGAGACAGCAGGGAGCCGGAGGAGAGGGGCCGAATGGCTGCTCTTACCCGGAGTTTTCTTTTGGTGCAGTAGTGAAGAGGAGGAGGGATGAAGAGGAGGATGGGGAGGGGTGCACCAACTCCACCGTTCTCCCTTCTTCAGGCGCCTCTCTCCATCCAATGACACCGGCCCCCGTCTGTCTATCCCGAGATGGCAGCAGAGTTTACACCTCCCGACTCAGCGCATCCGGAAGCTGTGAGAGGCTGATGGAGGAGGAGGAGGAGGAGGAGGATTTCAGCTTCAGCTCCGAGGTGTCAGTGCGCTTCTGCTGCTGCTCACTGGAGTCTGGAAAGATGCTGCCACAGGCATTTTCTGTGTGATCGCCCCCTCTGACCGACTGCAGAAGGAAAGTCCCACCCCTGCAGCGCAACTTGCACCGCGGGGCCGCTCAATAATCACCGCCTCCTTCGGCAGCAGCATCAGTAGACCGGTCCCACACGCGCGCGCGCACTCGTATTACGCAACGACAAAGGGGGCAACCAGGAGGGGAGGCGCGTGTGTACACGAACTTTCCATCTCCATAACCACCACAGACCTTCATCACCCCACACTGATCCACTTCCGGCCCGTGCGAGCTGAGGGATGATTCAGTGTTGAAGTTACATAAATCCTGCCTGTGACTCTGGAGGTGGGTGCAGTGATGACACCCCTGAATCACCCGGGTCTGGTCTGTGTAAACTCACTGTACATTCAAGCAACAATAACAACAGATCATTGATCGGTTCACATGCAGTGTTCAAAGGTTTGGGGTCACTTACAAATGTGCTTATTTTTGATAGAAAGTCCGTTTTATCAATGGTGATATCACAGCATGTGGTAAATGATTGTAAAATGCTGTTTGTAGTCATTATTCATTTCTACATCAAACATCACTTAATGGTTTTACTCTTGCATATTGTGGATTCGTGATTGGAATTGTTGTGTGGTGGCACGAATTAAAAACTCACCTTCTCATCTCAGGCTGATCTACATTTAAATATTTAACAGGTTTTTCTTTAATGCACGTTTCCACACAATGTCCTTTTTTGTACAATATTCCTGTCACTTGCTCCTCTTCTATAAAACACTTGACTGCTCCACGGCTGTTTGTACAAGTGCCTGCAGCCCCAGTTTGCTTTAACCTCATTTAACAAGCTTATTGATTGAGCAGAGGCTCACATACAGGCAATAAACCCTCTGAGCGTCACTCTGGATCCAGACTGATGAAGGCGGTAATTATTGCCCCCAGGAATCACTCCCCATGGCTCACTGCAGCGGCACCCGAGTGTCATAACCAGGAACGGAATGTGAGAGTGAAGACCTTCATTTTCTTACACCGGTCAGCAGTGAGAACTGAACTGCAACGTTTCACACTGCAACATTCCACTTTTTGTCCTTTACTGAAGAATGATCTGGGTTGAATTACCTTTTCCATGGTGCCATCAAGTGGAGGAGAAGCTGCACTGACACGACGAGCTCCACTCCAGTTCCATGCTTTGTAGGAAGAGGCTGCAAAAAGACAATTCTCTTCTGTGCTCCACCTTTGTGAAGGGACAATAATGTAAAAACAAAGAACGAGAACAGAAAAGTATGTCATACTGAGACTCACCACTGCTTCTGATGATGGTTTATAACCTATAGATTAAGTAGATGTGCAAAGTTCAGATGTACACTGTGCCAGTGCCTGAGAAGATTGAGGTTTCCAGTTTTAGTCTAGTCACTGTAAAAAAAACAACAAAAAACAGCTCAGTTGAGGCTGGTTCTTATTTCGCTGATAAACATTTCACAATTGTGTGTACATGAAAAAAACCCTTCATTCATTCAACCTGTGACAAACCGTAACTAAACAACTCAGCAGCAATAACGCAATGTCACAACATGTGTTTATACATATAAAAACATATTTATTGTTCTATTACTGCTGGTTAACTTGATCAACAATAAATGGAGACAGCTCCGAGACATCCTGTACACATGTAAATACAAAGTCTTAGTGAGCTTCTGATTTCATGTTCAGTGGCAATTATCAATGCAAAGAGCACAGAGAGAAAATGATGGAGGCTGCCCACTTGTTGGTGAACGTTAGGTGGAATCCTTCCACCTCTTCCCGAAGTGGTTCGACTCCTAAGCAGACTGATGCAGGTCCAGGAGGGGTAAACACACAGAATATGTCACTGGATGCTCTTTCCTGCGTTGCTTGTACAATAAAACTGTTTTCCATTGTTCAGGACGGTGACTGATTTGAAAGTTGAACAATTATTAGATGATAGTTTGACTTGACCCCGACAGGTGCTCAACAAAATAGTGTGTGGACTGAAATAGATAAAGGTTATATATATATTTATATTTATATATACACACATATACTATTTAGGCTTAAATCTCTACATACAAGGACAGCCACCAGTGCTGTCCACACACATTCCTTAGTACACAGACCTTTTACACAGCAACAAACACACTTGCTTTGCCTCGTTTTCACTCCGTGGACCATTAATTCTTGTCTTGTACATCTGCGGTAAAATTTGATCTCTAAAGCAAAGTTTCCCCCGGTGACAGGCTGAAACGTGGCAGGTTTCAGGATATGAAAATAAAGCTGATGGCGGAGAGAACGCAGAGAAATAAGGAGCTGCAGTGTTGGTTGACTACCGTCTGTTTTAGAGCAAACATTCCGGAAACAGACATACAGTGAGTACGATTTGGACTTTAAAGATGTTTTAAAAGCATTTGTTCATCGTAACCACAAAGAAGCGCATGCACTCGTGTGGAGGCTGTGGTGTCTGTACATGTCACGTCCGCTGACCCCACACTGGAGGGTATCAACCAGTACCACAGTTCATTCAAACAGAGCAGACCTGGTGACCATCACGCAGCATCAGCGTAGAATCTGTCATTCGATCGTCTGCAGGGTAAACAAGGCAGGTGGAATGAAGTCTCAGTGTTTGGGGGGGGGGTCTTGAGGCTGTGGTTGATTTGTGGGTACAGACATGAATCTAAGTGGTTCAGCTGGACATTGTCTTCAGAGGCAGACGAGAACAGGTCCACGTCCGTCCAGGCAAACATTTACATTCCAAAACATCTCCAGTTCCTCCGGTTCCTCCACAGGAGCTCTTCTCTGATTCTCCTGGGTCAGTGTTGTCTGAGTCCAGTCTCCATCCTGAAGCCCAGCACTCAAGAGTGAATGTGCGAATGCGTCCGTAACAGTGAACTGCTTGAAGAAAACAACTTGAAAAAAGACTTTTTGCAGTCCCTGATACATTCCCGTCTCCCTTCCACCACCAGAAGTTCATCACACTGAACTTTTGCTTCAGAACTGAACTGATATTCATCAGTTTATGTGCCACAAAAATAAACAGAGGAAAGATAGTAAAAGACTAAATGATGCAAAACAAAGAAACAAAGACATTAATTGCACATCGTCTGATAAGAAACTAAACAGTCAGCACAGTTGCGTCCCATTCTCACTGCAGTTAACAGGGGGCAGGTACCTGTGAGCTGCAAAGACCCAGGTAGTTCACTGTTCATAACCGGCCTCTGTAACCTTTGTAAAATTGACATTCCACTGATCTGAAATGAGTCTGTACAAAAATTGGGACCAAACATGTATAGATGTGTGAATCAGTGACTAGTTGCTGTGGTAATAAGCCACAAATAAAATAAAAGCGTGTTAGTGATGTTTAAACAGAGAGTGTGAGGTGTGAGATCTTTGGCTTCTGGTGCACAGTCCACCAATGTTTTCCTCTAGTTCCCTTTATTCCAAATAGTGTCCCATCATTTCTCTTTTTAGACCTTGTTGCTTTTGGACAGTGAACAATCTCTTTCCCCCATCAGGACCAGAAACCAGGGACGAACACTGGTTAAGATAAAGGTCCAGGGATCATTAAACAGATACTCAGTATGTTACTTTAAGGACAGAAATAAAACAACATTATTAACTCTGAAGAAAAAGTATTTGGTAGAAACTGTCAAATGTATGTGTAACATTGTAAAATCTGTATCTGCAGTACAGTTCCCTCAACTCCATCTCCATCTCCATCTCCATACATACACTCAGAGCTTTGCTGGAAAAAACACAAAGCTAAAAATGAGAAAAATGTTAAAGCTAAAAATGTTCTGTTCATTGTTCTTCTGTATTTTGTCGTATTAGTATATTAACATAGTTGTGCATGACAAGACACCTGGAGAGCAACTCCAAATTTCTTTGCAGAAAAACAGTGACAATAAAGGCGATTCTGATTCTGATTCTCAGAATATGTCATTGATCGAACATTGATGAAGACCAAGCATCAACATCACTTTTCTTTGCTAAGATGTTCAGACATAATGAAGCAGGGACCACTGAGGCTGCAACAACAACGCTGACTAGTAGCTCACATCACACATTAGCCTCAGCAGAGAGACCAACTGGGGGAGGTTGGATCTGTTACCAAGGTAACACCACATCAGTGGAACTCAGAGTGGCTGTGACTGACTCAGGTGGACGGTATGTGCTAGATGTGTTTGCGTTTGGGTTTGGTTGTGTGTCGCGTGAATTGTCTGGTTCTTGGCCGGAGCATGTGGCTGCGGCTGCTGAAGGATGTTGACCACCCGGCTCAGGGTGTCAGTGGTGGCGAACGCCAGGTACTGGCAGCACAGCCAGTCCTCCAGGCTGACGCCACAAGCTGTGTCCATTGAGCGCTCTGCGAACTTGATCATCATCAGCGTTCTCTTCAGGTCCAGCCAGTTCTGCAGTGTGGCCTGGCGTTGGCTGGTTGTGGCTGCTGTCATGGGGCCGGTGCTGCTGCAGCCCAGGGCCTGGAACAAGTCCTCGCGGGGCCCCCACAGCAGGCACTGAAGGCAGGCCCGAGCCTCGGACATGCGGATCCTTTCAGAGGGGTTGACGGTGAGCAGTAGCCTGGCCAGCTGCTGCAGTCCCTGTGAGTAGAGTGATCGGACCGGCAGCGGCGGCAGGTCGGCCCACGTGTACTCCCGCTCCTTCAGCTCTGGGGTCTCCTCGAAGGGGTTTGGCCGGTGTAGCATCTCATAGATTAGAATTCCAGTTTGGAACTCATCGCACTTGCGGTACTGGGTTGCTGTAACGATTTCCGGTGCCAGGCGGGACTGGTCGCGTAGCGTCCCAGGATCAGGAGCCATCAGGGGGGTCTTTTGCTTTGCTTGGGAGAAGTTGCTGATGATGAGGCGGGCGGGACAGGTTGCACTGGCGGCGGCAGCAGAAGCAGCGCTCGCTGAGGCCACGCCCGAGGAGCTGCTGCTGTTGTTGTTGGGCTCAGGGACGTCCGGATTCCACGCGTTTCCAGCTTGGCAGTGGACCAGCAACAGGTTTTCCAGCCGCAGGTCGCAGTGGGTCACGTGATAAGGTTTCATGTGTTCCAGGCCAGAGCACAGCTGGAGTAACAGGAGACACACCTGCCGCTCGTACAGCTCAGGGTTTTGGGCATGTCGGGGGACGCCCTCATGGACGAAGTCGGACACCGTCTGGAAGGGCACCTCACGTGTGATCACCACAACTCGGCTCCTCAAGCGGCCAGAGCTGCTCATGTGACTTGCTGCTGATGTTTCCTCTAATTTTCCATTGGGAGCTTTGGTCTCCACTAAGCTGGTTGGTGTTTTAAACTCTTTGTCTTTCTTCTCTTCTCCGTCTATCTCTTCTGCATCTTTTTCCTCCACTTCTTCCTCTTCCCAGGGCAGCAGGCGACTGGGGACGTCAGCCAGGAAGTGTCCACAGTCCTGCTGGATGTTAAAATGCACTGCAAGACTCTGTCTTACTGCCAGACTGTGGAAAAACTGCTGCTGGGTCTCCTTTACTTTGCTCCGACAGATCTAGATAAACAAATACAGAGAAGAATATGAAACATGCTCATTTTCTATGTTTCCTTGTCAGTAAATTCAGTAAAAAAACCAAAAACAATGACCAAAGTGATGGCTCAAGCCAAACCCTAACCTGTGACTTTGTACCTGAATGAATTACAATTACAATTCTACAAGGAGTTTGACATGGGTCAGTGCTCCTGTGACATTAACATCGACACATCTCTATTACATTTTAAACGTTGTTACATTTTAAACAAGGTTACTTGTAATAGTGACCTAATATATTCTTAAGTCATTTCCCAACATTCCCAACCATTGACACATCGGTTCGGCAGATGAGGGAAGCAGAGAGCCAACCAGACGCTGCCACAAACAGCGGAGAAAAAAGCCTTTATCTCCTAAACGACGGTGACGGCTTCTGCCTCTTGCTGTCGTTCTTGTCTTTGATCACAGTTATAAGGAGGAACGATCTCAGCAGTCATCATAGAATTCACTAAAATACCAGCAAGAAGGCTGAATTTAAGACATCAAACTGAGGCTATTTGGGAGCACTTTGCTTTACTGTGTAACTGGGTTGACCAAATCATCGGCAGGTATATTTGGCAGTACTGTCTACATACATTACAGCTTAACACAGGAGTTGTGTCTCTCTTGTGAAAAACAACCAATGTAAAGAGCTGTCCACCATTTGAATGTTTCTTCTTAATTAAAACCAGATGCCTCACCTTGATCGCATAGTTGACCAGCGGGTCCTTGGCGTAGGAAGCGGTGTAGTATACAGCATCTCCTGCCTCACAGCAAGGTTTCCCAGTTGTCAACCTGAAGTGGGACCAGCTGTCGGTGCCAAACCTCAAGTGATCCTTCTGGCCAGCCATGAAACGATCCTCGCACTTGGTTGCCAGTTTCCGCAGCGTGTCGGTGTGGAGACCTCGGATCCTCCCCACCACCTCGTCCCAGCTGTCTAACCCCCTGTAAAGAGCAGGTCTCTGGGACTTGGAACCAGCTCCTCCAGCAGCACTCTGACCTGCTTTCCGGTGGCGCCCAGCAAGTGACTCGGTGCTCGGGTGGGCCCTCCTCTCTCTGGTGACACTGGAGGCAGCAGCTGGCTGCGGAGCCAGTGAAGACGTGCTGGTAGTCGACCGGCCTCGGGTGGGAGCTGTGGCAGCTGGTGGCCTTTCCAGGGAGTCACCACTCTCCTGATCATGGGCTCGCTGTGGCTCAGAGCTGAGGGACGAGCTCTGACTCGCCGTCTCCCAGGTAGAGTCCAAGTCATAGAGAGGGTTGGCCACACTCAGGTTGGTGCCCCCCGGTTTCGCCTCAGCACGAGGTCTCGAGGCTCCCTGGATTGTTTCTCTGCCTGCCAGGCTGGGCTCTGTCGTGGAGCGAGGAACTGCTTTCTTAGGGAGAGGTGGTGGTGTAGCTTTCAGAGTTGGCTGGTCAGAAAGGCCCTCAAGGTCGATGGAAGCCAGCGTGTCGGTGGATGCTTTGATGTTCCGTGGCTGTTTCAGTGGGATCATGTTGGCTCTAGATTGACCTGAAGGAGGAGGATCACGAGTTAGTTACTAAAATACCCAATTCTGATAACAAAAATGGAAACGGGTGTGTAAAAAACATGTTTTTACACATCCAGTCCTTCTTATGACTTGGGCAAACATTCACAAGTGCTAAAGTACATCTACGTACATTTCACTATCAATTCCACTGACGTTCATAAAAAAAATGACCAGAATTCATCACAGTTGCTGTGGGACCAGAATATTATTCAGCACACGTTTCCCAGCAGTTACAAGCTACTTGTTACTCCTACATGGAGTTTTCAGCTGCCTACTGGCTTCATGCCTGTCATGGGCAAGAGGAGCTTGACATGAGGCCGTGTGCTGAGGCACGTGTGGGAACCGGTGGTACTGAGGAGAATTCAAGCCAGCTGGGCACAAGTCACCCCTCCAGCCTCCAGCTGCCCGACTAAATCTGCATTTCTGTTCTGCTGAGGCTTTAAGAGGGAGCATAGAGAGTAAATTTATTAGTGGTCTGAAGTGACCTAATTTTTCTCGGCTGGTGGTGGGAGTGAACTGGAGGGGTAAGGGTTTTACTGCATTCCCCTGACGCAGTCTGGACATGGGGGTCAAAGACAAGTGATGAGAAGAAATAATGAGTTGTGTGGAAGCACCTGGTGGTTTTATCTAAATGCAAGAACAAGGTCAAAGGCAATCCTCGGCTTTTTCTCATTCCCACAAAAACACGGAGGGATGGATCATGATGAGAGGCTGCTGAGTATAATTGGGTGCAGAAGCACATCGCCTGCCAGATACAAAGGTTTTAAGTGCATTACACAACCATAACTAGTAACATTTAATTGTTAGTAGCTGCTCACGTGGACATATTCCAGTCATCTCCTCAATGCAGCCGAAGCACTGAGAAAGAGCAGTCAGGATGAAGTCAATGAGTCCTGCTAATCCTCCCTGGAACGAACACATGTCCCTCCACCAATCTGCAGTAATCCACCAAAGAAAACAACTGCTTCCCTCTTCCAATCGAACAATTTCCTCATGCAGCCCTGTTTAGTTTTTACATAAGTTGAACTCACTGAGCCATTGACACAATCTCGACAAAACAGTGAGGTTATGGTAAATAAAAAGGACACGAGCAGTTAAACCCATGTTGACTTAACATGCCCATCGAACAGCAAAACATGAATTTAAGTATGGAAGAGTAAATAACTTAGCTACAACACAAACTATAGTGGTTCCTGAGAAATAGTGTAAAAGTAAATCTACGATAGAGAAAATTAAAAACAGAGATGATGAAAGATGCCATATTACATTTCTTACAGTCATGTGTACAGTCAAAGAAATATTTGACTTCTTTCCTTCGCATTCTCCCAGTATTTACAAATGCAACAGACACACATACATTTAAACTACTAACTATTAAAAGTTGATATAGAAACACATGGAAACAGGAGTTATGAGTGAAATAAAAATAATGAATATGATGAATTTTCTTTTACCTTCATTGCTATACAGCTTAAATAATGATAACAATGCTATATGTGGTGTATCCTCTCACATTCACGACTTGATTGTTGTATGTGAGGAGATGCTGCCATAAAACTGACACTGCAACAGAAGAGAGTTGTGAAATGAATTGGGAGGCATAAAAAGGGCGGTATGAGAGAAATAAGTGACAGAGAAGGTGAAAGAACACGAGGCAGGCACCTCGAAAGAGCCGAGATAAACCATGATCAGGTGACGAAAGAGATGACTATTAGATAAAAAGAAAACCGAGCCTACCTCCGTTCCATGTATGCCCCAAGCTTTTTAGGTGACGACTGTACGGTAGCTGTGCAGAGAGGCAGAGTGAAATGCTGTCTCCACTTCTCAGAGTGTGTGTGGAGCCACTAGTGCCAACAGGCAGACTCGATGCTCCCACCAATACTGGAGATTTCTCAGTGCTCTGCCTCCTACAGCCTGATGGTCGGTGTGTGTACTATATGAAGCTAACAGGAAACATGTAAACCTCAAATGTGAATATTCCGTCTCAGTGAAACAGAGATTTCTCAGTGCTCTTCCTGGTATTGTCATATGTGAACCGAGAGAACAGCAATGTGTTTCTGCAACGATGTCGAACAAAATGAAATGAAATAGATGTGGGAACTTCCACCAGGTAATCTCGCACACCTGTAAGTGGGCCAGCCCAGATTTCCAGTGCCATCTCAGACTAATTGAGGCAGTGCTGAGAAGGGGCTGTAATAGGAAGGGGATCACATTTCAGCAGAAGTAACGTTGCCTTGTCAACTAAAAAGTGAAATTGTTTTTGGGGGGTGTGCCTCCCAACTGTTGGTGAGTGCTGGAAACTGTCTAGATTTGATAGTGATCTTTCATGTGGCCGAATGGTCAGTCTGAGGTCTCTCAGCACGGACTGACAGTACAGTTTTGTTTACCTGTCAGGTCCTGTGTCACATCAAACCAGTTTGAAAATCTTTACACTGTTTGCAGGGAGAGAAATAAACCAACCAAACAGACATTCTTGATTATTTCCACAGTAGATAAATCTTCAGAGGTGGTGTGCAAAGCGAGCCTAGCGCACACACAAAACCAGTATCTGATGAATCCCTTCATGAGAAAAGACCCACACATATTTAAAGCTCACACAACCCAACAAGAAAATCTACTAAAACACAGTGAAGTACCTAAGTGCTCCATTTGTTCAGCGCCGCTTCACTAACCCACACTCTCCCCTTTAAACGTGATAGGTTTTCCCACACAAAGACAGCTTCTTGTTTTACGTGCCCAGCTATGTGTGATTGTATGATAGATGGCTGTGCAACCACACTCTTCTTCAGCTTATTGCTCTCAGGCTGTAAATACTTTGTCTTCGGTTTATTGTTCCACCACAATCAAACCTGAGATGAGAGCTGAGCTGCTGAGAGTTACACAAGCTGTCTCCTTAGGCCACAGCAGACCCACCATTTGGTCTGAAGTCGTGTTTAAATATCCACATTTTGAAGTAATCTTTTTTTCTGACAATGACAGAATAATATTTTGAACCATTCAAATAAGAATTTGTTGACCTGCACATAAAGAAAATGTAATATGAACTCCTTTATATGCACCTACTACCACATCATGACAATCTCATTTGTTGTTTTCACCCAATTTCACACCAAAGTCAGAAAAAATTTCCACTCACTCCATCACTTCAACACTAAAAACTAAATAGAAAAGGACTGGAAAAACAGGGATGGTCATCAGAGGATTTCAACAAATAGGATTCACCCGAGAAAGGTTCTGAAACACGAGACACAAGTCTCACAGGAAGGTTTTAAATAGCTCATCTGGCAGTGATCTGGAAGCAAAGTTTCGAGCTGTCGGTGACAAACTTGCTATCAAGCTGCTAAAGCACAAAATAAATTACCACTTATCACATGAAGTGTGCCGAAACTCGAGAAAAAATAAATCACACATTAAAGACTGAATTGAAGAATTATTAAGTCTTATCCAGTTTGAGGCTGAACAGAAAGAATATGAGATGTGACATCTTTTAGTCTTTGAAGTGCCCCCACTTACAGCACGAGTTATTGTATCTACAGACAAATCTGTACAAGTTTGTAGAAAGCACACATCTTTAGCATTTGCTGTTCTTACCCAGATTGCTGTAGGTGGCACTGCATTGGCTGGAGGCAGGCGAATAGGAGTGATGAGAGTGATTCCCGTCCTCCTCTGGCTCCCAGAGGTTGGTGCTGGGATCGCTGGCTGTAGCTGGGATGGCAAGCTGGTTGGCATGGCCTTCGTCCCCATCCCCAAGCCCCAGTCCCAGATTCACTCTGGCAGGCAGGGAGACGGCACTGGGCAGCTCCCGATCCCTGGCATTGCTGGCACTCACTTGTACCTGGCTGCAGAAAAGAGAGAAAGCAGGGTTGGTTGAGAAAATGAGAACGACTGACTCCACACTGCAATGTAAGAATTGTCTGATAATTCATGACCATTGGTTGTTGTTCACTGAGTTTAGTTGATTGGAACGAGAAATTCACTGAAATGCAACATCCCAGAATTAGAACATGAACACAACAAATTCAATATTCTCATCTTGTCAGTTTCTCAAACCACTTACCCACAATATTCACCCCTACTGCCGGCAATGGTTCGCAGCTGGCAGCAACATATGCTGACTCAGGTAAAGTGGAACGCAGACACTAAGTGGGTCACAATTAACACACTTTGAAGAGCTGTCTGATAACGGGTGGCTACGACCGTGAAATCTGTCATGGTAAATTTGCTAAATCTGTGCTACAGCAGTGACTAATGTGTGGAGGGTTAATCAAAGTTAGAAATCAGATATTTAAGATGTTGCAGTACATACAAGCAGTCAGAGGGTCTTCATGGAAGAAAATCAACAATAAACTGCCTCTTCAAAATATTTATGATTATCATGAAATGTCACCAGTTATAACTTTTTCCGATGACAAAGGATGCTGTATTCAAGTACGGACAAAGATTCTGTTGAGTCGTGTGCCAGAGATCAAATCTGTTCGTATCAAAGGGAGATAAAATTGCAGTCACAACTGTGAACACCTTTGGGATGGTATGGGGAGTCTTGCAGTCTTGTCATTTACATTCATTGCTGTCAGAGATGCGACTTGTGACCACTATTATCATTGTATCCTGAAAACCTGCAGTATTTTAAAGTGTTTGAAGTGTCTGGTGGAATCCTGTCAGAGATGGACGGTATATACATAGAATATAATTTTGATATTGGCATCATTGTTGACCATTATTAAATAATTAATTTCATTATATTTCTGTAGAAAATAAACACTGCCTGTAGATAGCAATTATTACACATTCTTACAATTACATAAGACTTTTTTATTTTTAAAAGTAATTAAAATAAATTATTTTTACTTTCAAACTTTCATCCATTTATTTTTTTAAGCATGCAAGTTGCTGTTGTCAAACGATCATTTCATTAAATAAAATAACAAGAGTGCAATTAAATAACAAGAGTAAAAAAATTCAATCACACCACAAATGACAATGTGATGAAAGAGCTGGTTGTAACAAGGAGGCAAAAACAGCCGTATAGATCAGAATCAGCAGCTTTGAGTTAAAGAACTAAAACATCAAGGCACATGCAAAATGTGCCTTGATGTCACTTAAATGACTGTGTCTCACTGCTGAATTAAGCAACAGCTGCTGTTTGATCCAGAGCCATCTGGGATCAGTCTTCCATTCCCAACACAGTAAACATGATCCATGAAGCAGCCCTGTTATTGACCCCTGATCTGATAACAGTTCATCTTGTGTCAGATACTGGAGCTCCAGGCCTCTCTGGCTGGCTCGCCATATAAACTGCTATTCCCATGCTTCAGTCATGGAGACCACCATCTGCTTTGACCTACATCTCAAATGTTTACTGCTGTATAGATATTGTGGCGTGTCACTAGCTATTCTGGCAGTTTGGGGTTTGGTTCTCTCCTGTCTGACCTGGTGGAGAAGGATAGTAGAGGCTCAAACTGAACCAGATACAGAAGAAAGGTAAACAAAGCTAAAAGATCTCGCTCCATGGCCAAGGGGGTAGTCATGGGTGGAGCAGGTTGGCACTTGGGAGTATCAGATGTCTCATTTCCTTTTCAAATATGACTAATAGATTAATGACATCATAGGAAAACATTCCTGCCAAGAAAATGTTCACCTTATTAATCAAAGGTATTGTATTAAAAAGGGATTTGTTCCACTGGAAATGTTTATGTTCATGATCTATCTTTCAATCTATATTTATTTCAAAGAAAGTGAAAGATAACCTCTAAGTTACCCCTGTGCGTTCATTAACAAACAAAACAACATCAAATACAGTGTGATTACACTAAGAATAGATGGGCAGTATAAACAGAACCTGCCTTTGGCCACTCAGCCTTCCATATAACACAGAATAGGGAAGAACAAAGGAGGAAACTATCAACAGTAGATTTCATTATTTGTTTGAACTGCCTGCAAGCTACTGAACTACACATTACACATTCCTTTTCATGTGTTACCGTTTGTGAAAACAAACTCAAAATAGCACTGACAGACAAAGAATCCTATCGCCAGCCCCAAATCTGAATAAAAAGGATCACTGAGTACAGCCAACAGACCAACACCATACCTGGAGGGACCTTGACACAATAAATACCTTTATGGCTGCTTCATGTCTCAGTGTCAGGACCTGACTTGTTCAAACAGCATGAAGGTGCCTCTTTTCACTTTTTTCCCACACTCACAGCTGTAATACACAAACTATTGATTGAAAGCACTAATCACAAAACCTAAGCAGCTTCTCCTGATGACTAATTCAATGTCAAATGGACAGGATGATCACAGGTATTTACAGAAGTTTGGTTAAATTCATACCCACTGTACTGGCTCACACAGCTTCCCATCTGTAAACCTTGGACACGAGGCAGAGGTGGTAAATTCACATTCTCAGGGCAGCAGTCACCGGCAGGCTGCCCGCTCTTAACACTCTGAACTGTTTTCCTGCATGTGTCTTGTCCTTGTCTTTTCTGTTGCGCCGTCTCTGAATGTTCTTACCTGTCTGGAGTGATGTTTGCTAGTGCTGAAGTGCACGCCCACTGTTGGCCAATAAAACAGCTCCAAGGCAAAACGACGCAGCAGAATTAACCCCTCATCTACCATTCAAAGGAAGAGGTCTGAAAATGACCTGTGTGACTTTTTTTTTCTCCAAACAAGAATCTATAAACATTTTTAGTGGTAGGGACTTTTCAGCAATACTAAACAGTGCAGAGAAGTGAAACATGATTTTCAAATGTCTCAAACACACCTCTTGTTTGCAAACGTGTCTATGCTTTAACTTCAGTTCCTTGAGGCGTGAGGAATTTGCATTCCACAGACACATTTCTGTTAACTTTGTCCTAAATTATTTCAAAACATCCCATAAATGAGAAGATGGAAACTAGTGAAGAGAGACATTAGGCTATGGTCAATGTTTTAGTCCAAACTATGTACCATTGTGAAGAAGAGTAAGTGAACCTGTAAAAAACACTCAGCAAAATAGTGAACTCCAGGTTACTAATTGACAAGTTCAGTGTGTATGCTGTAAACATCTGCTTTAAAAAGAATGTTAGTTAGTACAAGTCAGAAGGTGAAAGGTAAATATCTCGCCCCAAAGTACTAAACAACTAAACAGTTATTCAATCTTGACTTGATTGGATTT
>JBBMJM010000020.1:515352-530521 GCA_037832705.1 Centriscus cristatus | reverse complement strand
GTGTGTGTGTGTGTGTGTGTGTGTGTGTGTGTGTGTGTGTGTGTGTGTGTGTGTGTGTGTGTGTGTGTGTTTGTGTAAATACAGTATCTGCAAGAGAGGAAAGTCAGCTACAGAGGAATCCTACAGAAGAGAAAAAAACAGGGCATGGTAGGAAAGAGACAGAATGGGGCCGAGCTCTTGACAAAATAACGGAATGGAATAGTCAAGGAGTTCGCAGAGCTTTGGGCTCAAAGACAAGAATATGAAAGGCAGGTGTAGAGGTTCGGAAGAAGTTGTGAGAAAATGATACAGGGCAGCAATGATGGAAAACCAACCACCTTTAAATCATAAAAGGAACAGGATCATGTGGAGTCTGCTGAGATGGCTGTCCAAATTGTGAGACATCAGATGACAAAACGAACAGGATCATCTCAACAACCTTCAAAGAATTCAGCTGTATGAAGATATTACTCCCTGCTAGCCCTCCCTGCATGTGGGATGTACCCATACAAACATGTCAAGTATGAAGAAAAACACAATACAAACCCAAAAATAAATCAACACTCAAATGATGTGCAGGGGCTGTTACAAATTCAGATTAATAAACTCAAACAGTGGTAAAGAATGGTGTGCTGCATCAATGCAGCAGTAACTTCAATACAACCTGCTGTGCTAATTTAACCATGATATATGAGTGTAGAACATAGGCTCGGCTGATATTGGTTAGGTGATCTCATGTGTTCCAATTCAAAGGTGGTGACATTGGTTGTAAGGTAGTTATGGCTCAATATAAAAATGGCTGTGGGGACACCAAGCCTCAGGGTCTGTGTATGCCAGGAGCAAGACAATAGGTGCGGACATCAGTGAAGACATGTCAATCTAATATAGCATGTGTTTACCTGTTAGGATGTTAGACAAAAGGAAAAGGCATTATCTGTTACTCTATATAGGGATGTACTGGAAACAGTATTTGTAGTAGTCAAAAAAATCAAAAGGATGTAGAAAAAACAGTCAGACTCATGTATTTGTGCTTTTCTGAATACAAATCATGCAAAGTTAAATGCAGTACTGATGATTTATCCAAACCATTTAAATAAACTAAAATGAATTTTGGGTATAGAACATCACTAGGTCATTAATGTGGGAGCTCTTAAAAAGGCCATCCTTCCTAACATTGTAAGAAGGTTGTAAGCAGCAAGTGTCATTTGTTTATAAGAATACAGTGATTAGAAAGGCAAATGGCCTTAATAATGTGTTGCATGTATGCAGGAGTGAGAATTGGACTCATGCTGAGAAGCGAAAAGGAATATGACATCTGAAGCCGTAACGAATGGGGAGAAGTTGATCGGACTGTTGTTGGATGACTTGTATTAGAGTGGGATTCTTCTGCTGGTGTGAGAATCACTACACATACAGATGGCATTAGGGAACAGACTACAGGCTTTGAAGTGGACAAGCCAACATCGGTATATTCATGTAATGAATTATTATTAGATTAGATTAGATTAGATTAGATTAGATTAGATTCAATTTATTGTCATTGCACAAGTCACGAGTACAAGGCAACGAAAAGAAGAGGATGTGTGTGAACTGACAGCACATAGGAAGATGATAGTGGAAACCTGATAAAGAGAATCAAAGAATTTCTGTCCATGTTAAATGAAAAATCCACATCAAATGTTTTAAGGTTCAGAACAACATCTTAATCTTAATCTTAATTTCAGTCAAAAAATGAAAGGAATGTCTTGACAAATACCTTATTTCTTTGCTGATGGGGTGCACTCCAGTGGGCTTCTGGCCTTCATCGGGTGTTTGTAACGCAGCTTCTCGGGTTTCTTCTACTTGTAGTTCTCCTTCTCCAGTGGTGCTACCATTCTCAGGTTTGTAGGTGAATATAATTGTAGGTTTCTGAGTGGGATCCTCAGGTTTAGCCTCTGTGAACCAGTGATGATGTTGGACTGGTGGCGGTGGAAGCATGTGAATAACTGTCCCATCAAGTCCAACCAGCTTGCTCTTATCCTTTTCCTTTCCCAGTTTGTCTCTCTGGTCTTCCTCGTCTTTTCTGCGCCGAAAAAAGCTCTTGAACGAAATCCAGCGTTTAGGTTTAGAGCTTTCTGTTGAAATACGTCTTCCCTCTCCATTGGAACTTGCTTCACCTTCACTAACTCGCACAGGTGAACTTGTGGCAGAACTCTTGGTCCAGTTACCAAAATGTTTCTGGAGGATGTTGGAAGCATGGCAAGGAGAAGATGTAGATCTGGGAGGAGGAAAGGGGGCAACGGGCTCTGACCTGGTGCTGCAGAGAGGGACAGCGGCAGAGGCACTCTGAGATTTTGGCAAAACCTTCAAGGGTGTATCTTTCTTGGTATTGGAAAGACAGGCATCATTTGTGGAAAAGACAGAATTGGGTCGTATGAGGGTCTCCGTCATAGCATCAGGTGGGAGGGCATATAACTCCTCAGTGTTCAAAGTTATTGCATGTTCAGAGGGTGACTCTGGGGGAGACTGGGGAGGCTGAATGGAGGCCACAATCTGTGAAAGCACGGTACTGGCCTCCTCCCTATGGCTTACCACTGGCCCAGAACCTAATTCTAGATCATCATCTTTACTGCAAGTGATGTCTTCATTTTCCTTGCAAGTGTGTGTAACAGCACTGGCAGTGGTTGTGTTTTTAGGCAGGTTTTCAGCGATGGCAAGGATGGCACAAGAATTTGTTGATGCAATGGGAGAGAGAGCCTCAACTGTAGAGCTCAACACAGTGGTACATACTGTACTGCTTCTAGGTTGTGAATGCTGTGCTTTTGAGACCGCTTTAAGTGCAACTTTTGTATCTTCAAAAGAGACTCTCTCTGATGTGCCTCTGCCAGAGATGGTTTTGTCTGTTGAAGAGGACTGGACACTCTCAGAGGAACCAATCTCTTCATAGGTATGGCTTGCCACTCTACTACCAACCCTTTTTGACTGTGGGAGTTCACCACTGAGTCCCAAGAAACTCTTGTACACAGCTAAGTTGTCATAAGCACTTGGATTGATGACAATTGGTACTTTCACAGCATTCTTTGAGCTGCGAGCATAAGATGGCTCATCTCGGATGATAATGGGAAAAGGAGGCATGCCAGCATTATTGAAACTGTTAAACTTAATCTCTGATAAATTGGGGGATTTGACTGGTACAGTTCGTGAAGATGACAGTCCAGCAACTGGAGATGTGGGGGCTGATTTGTGGCTGAAGTGGTGAGAAGGAATGGAGGGGCCAGGGGTGCTCTTAACCCCAGCATCAACTCGGGGTATCTTCTGGCGTGGACTTGTGCTAGATGTCCACACTTCTTGGTAGCGTATGCTCCCTATTTTCTTTCGGGAGTTACTTGAAGCTGCAAAAGATGTGAGTGAAGTTGGTAAAACAGGGGAAGTAGGATATGCAGGAGAGGTTGGAGCCAATCGCTGACCCACAGGAGAACTACAGATTGATGTTGGGCTAGAAGACATTGATAGATTCATGTGTTTTGGTGGGTCTGAAATCTGTTCATCTTTGTTGGCCATTGATGCTGAAACATCCACTACAGTGTAAGGCTTACAAATAAGCGATTTTTCCAAATTTACAACACGATATGGTTTGGCCTGCTCCTCTGTGGGACTAAAACTGATGGTAACTGGTTGACCTGGAAGGGCTTGGGGCATTGATGTGCCTTCTTTTCCATCCTGATCTTCTAATCTAATAGCTAGGACAGCCTTGTGTGTTTCTGTCAGTTTGAGTGGACTTAGTGCTCTATGGACGGGCTCTTTTTTTGGAGAAGAGCAGGGGATAGGTGTCTTGGAAGATAAGGGAGAATGTAAACCATTGCGAAGAGCACAAGAAGCACTGCTCTCAATGCTGGATGTGGTATGAGAATCTTCTGGTATAGATGAAGATGATTCTGGAGACGTAGTGGACTCTGAATTTGTGAAAAAGCCACTGCCTTGCATGCCACGAGGCCCATAGGACAGAAGCGCTCCACTGGATTCCACTGAGGGGTAGCCGTTCAAGATCTCATCATAACTATCATCATAATCCACTGCACAAATCCGTTGTAAAGAACGGTTGCGTAGTGGAACGGTATTCCATTTCTTCCCAGCAGCAAAGGGCACAGGAGACAAAGTGGCAGCACGGAAATTTGAAAATCGTGGTTGGCCTCGCATTCGTATCTCCATAGCTAATAACTCTTCATCGCTCTCATCCCAGCTCTCATGCTCATCATCATCATCATCATCATCCATTTCAGATTCCTCGTCCTCATCATTGTCATCATCCGTGTCGTCTTCACCTTCACTTGAAAACTCCGGGTAGCAAAAGCGACCGCCCTCTGTGCTGATGATCTCTGTACTATCACTAAGGGATACCCGTTTCTGAGCAGTGCCACCACCACCACTACTAATGCTTCCTATGGCTAAACAGCTAGCAGCTGGAAGGCCTCTTTCCAGTGATCGTCGGTATGAGCTACTGATTCTCCCCCAAAACAAGTCCTTAGAGACACAAAGGGCCGTGGGACTGGGACCAGGGCCTAAACCAGCAATCTCTTTTAAGACATCAGTCAGTCCACTGTTGTTATTATTTCCACTTGGTGTCCTTGGACTAAGTTGTTCATAATTTTCATTCTCCCTATTGCTATCCTCTCCATCGTTGTTGTTGCCAGGACCATTGGGCCTCTTACAGTTTAGTCCATTGCGATTCCAGATTGCGAATGCTGTTGTTTTGCCTGGTTCAATTAAATTTGGTGGAGGTTGCATGTTCCCATCAGAGTCCAGCCCTGCAGCGGAAGAAGGCAGCATCATGGTAGGCTTAACAGCAATGGTTGGTTTCTTTGCCACTGGTGGACGGATCTGCCCTGAGCGGGCAGAGCCACTGCCCGCCCTCTGGGTGTTGTTGGCTTGATTAGGATTGGCTCTAGTTGTACCAGGGCGTTGATGCTGTTGCTGAGATGTCAGAGGCCTTTGCTCAGATGGAGGCTTCTCTCCACCACTCAGTGTGAGACAGTGCAGACTCTTAGGTTTAAAGCAGTTCTTGCACTCGCCTGGTTTCCACACGTGTTCAGTAAATGTGCTGCAAGCAGACATGGCTGCTGGTCCAGAGAGGCCACCTTCTAGGTCAATGGACAGGAACCCCCTCCATGAAGCTACTGACCACAGGAACTAACTGTAGTCTGATGAACTTGAGTCAAATCTCAAACATGGGCATAATTGACCTGAAATGAGAAGAGAAAAGACTTTCTTTGAATAAATTAATTATTAGAGATAATCACAAAATATGCTGCCAAAAGTGCTTCACAAACATCAAACTTGATATAAGCCATTTAAAAATATTAAACAAAACAGAAACAGACAAAGATACAATACAGAATTACACACAGTTGCAATGAGAGGTGCAGAAACAGAAATCGAAGTAGAAAGGTACTGGCACATTGTCCCACTAGATGGCAAACTTTCTCTACTCAACATCCAATCCATTCTATGGGTAGAGTTCAGTGCAGCGCAACTAAACCTGCATAGACTTAAGAAGCAGAGTTGGCACTGGTGAGTTATTTCTGAGCTGCTGTTCTGAGTGCATGTGTATCGTTGATATTCGGGAGATGCCGTTTTAAATATTGGACTGTCTTAAGGGATCTGTCTTCTAAAGCAGTTGTACAGTACACATATAAAAAGAACAGAACAGTTCACTAATTTATTTAATGTGTACTTTAGTAATCAAAATGTTTATAGCTGTTGACCGCAACACTACAACAAGGATAAAACAAACACACAAACAAAACAGGATAAAGGGGCATCTTGTATGCAGTCAGGGAAATCTCTACTGTTCAGAGAGCACGTTGGGGGGGCTATGCAGGTACGTATATTTGGGATCAGTAATATGGCACCCCATACCTCACTGAAGGATTACTGTTAACATTATTGGTGAATCCTCCTCATCAAACATGGTTAAGGATAATGGGTGTCAAATGGTGTATTTTTTTGCTGCGTTATTGTTCCAAATGACTTGCCGCAGCATCCTTACTACATGCATTGATTGAAATTTAATGATGTTATCATAAAATTAGAGCTACAAAAGAGTAGTCACATGTTGTTACCGTCAAGACTCACTGAACAAATTTTAATTGACAATAGCAGATATGCCTTGGGGATACCAACATTCATTTCCTAAACCTTGCAAGCCAGTATTTTTAGCTCACACCCCTCACAGTGCAGTTAATAATAAAGTAGGAGGTGAGAATCCCTTTTAGAAACAAGCAATCCATTTTGATTATATAATGACTGTCTTTTTTTGTTTCAACATGAAAATGTGATTCAATCCACCGTTACAGTCTTTTGTTCTAAAAATGGCCCGGCTAATGGCCATTAAACAAATAATAGATGGCTATTTTTGTATTACGTACTTTCATTATATAGGTATTATGCAACACATTTTAAATGTTTTAAGAAAACATTTGTCCTTAGAGTCAGTGCCTACTAAAAGGGCAGAGGCCATGCCCTGACATGCAGGCTTTAGATGTAGTAATAATTTTAGTAGTAATAACAGGGTTAACTTTTTTTTTTTTTTTTTTACTCTATTCAATAAAGTGATGGTAAAGCTCTTAAGTGCGATTTCACAATTATCTGACAAATACAGAAGTCTTGAACTAAGACTTGAACCAAATGTTTAATGAAGGAAGTTTTAGATGATATGATACTGATTTCACACAGCCACAGTCACTGCGGGGTACACCCACATGAAGGACAGAACCATCCACACTCCTAAGGACAATTAGCCAGAGAACCTGGACCACGCACACAGCATGCAAACTCCACGTGGAAAGAGCCCAGGCAAGGAAGCGAACCGTGAAGCTTCTTGCTATGAGGTGCAACAGTGCTATCCACCGCTACTGTGTCCACTTACATGGAATGGATATTTTATTGTATTGTTCTGCAAAGTAACTGTCAAACAAATTAATGGGGTATAATGTTACCACAATCTAAATGTGGTTTATGTTAAAAATCACTACAGAAAATGTAAAACGACACAAAACCTGTGCTGAATCTTACGACTGATTGCTGTTGACAAATGGTATGAAATCAGGATGTTACATGAAAAGCTTGTAAAATAGATAGTGAACAGTTCTCTACATTGAGAGTTACTTAGCTATTGATAGTTAGTTCAGTTTGGAGAAGGATCTTCTTCCTGCTGAAATCCAAATATGTTACAGAAGAAATAATGTTTTACAGTGACAGTTTATGTACTACACAGGGAATGAGGGTTAGGGTCACATGAATTCCCAATCAGAAAACCTCAATGGGAATTCTGTGATTCGCATGAAGAGATGTGTGTCTGTGTATTTCTAATCCAAAACACTCTGTACCATTGTTGTTAAACAATACACATTCAAATTCCCACGTTCTGGAAGAGACAGCTCCAAGGGGTGACAGGCAAGTTCAGTGAAGACTCACTGCATACGCTGCACTCATTACAGCTGTCGTTAACCCCACTGCCCTTAACTTTTGTGTCCTGCTTAATGATTTCTCCTTAATTAGTTCGGCTTTTCCTTCTCCTCTTGGTTTCCTTCTACTCAATTCCCCATTGTCTTTTCCTGTCTGGCTTTCCTCCAGTCTCTCTTAATGTTCATAGACCTACCGATTTGCTTGCTATTCAGTTTTTTTCTTACATCTTTTTTCTTACTTTTACTCTTCCATGAGATATCTGAATCTGCTTCCAGCCTGTCTCTCCTTTTCAAACTGTCAAACTTACATTCTGAAATCCATCAAACCCCAGTAACTAGGGGACTAATCAGAAACAGCCTGTTATTTTACTGCGTAGCAGCACACAAACACATCTTTACTAAAAATAGACACAAGCCATTTGGAGCAATTGATGCTGCTGCACAGTGCACAACATGAACAAAACAAAGGCAAATTAGAAAAACAGATGCATACATACATATTTCAATCTAATATTCCTTCTAAAACAAAAGGAGTGGGACGCAGCAAAACAAATCGCCAACCGAACAAAATGTTGCTTTAACAACATGGACGGTCAGGTATAATGATATAATGTCAAATATACAGTCTGGTGCAGCACAAGCAGCAACCATCAGCCTCATGTGACAACCACAAACACTGTCTGGTATTGTGCTAGGTGAGATATCAGATAACAGTCTCACCGCTTGTTGCTTCTACCACTGTGACACAAACATTAAGGGAGTGAGACTTAATCTCCAGATATGTACTGGGATATACTGTGAATAATGTCTAATGAGCAACGGGCAGTGACACAGAAGGGAGCTCAGCAAAGATACAGTCACACGTAATAATAAGTGAACCTTTACAGCCAATCTATGCTAACTTTTATTTTAACACAGTGATACAATCCTAATCTTAAGTAATGGGGGATTTTAGAATGTTTGGTATTGAGATGGACAGAGTTACCTGCTGCCATGGTACTGTCTATTATACAAAATAGTTGTTTTTGGTGAGGAAAAAAAAGGATTAAAAAGGACTTTTTAACAGGAATGAAGGTCTACAAGGCTACACTGTAACTACAACATTGTTACAATGTTAGGAGTAATACAAAGTGATTGAAATAAGTATCCTCAACATAAATGAATTCAGTATGCAATAGTATACATTATATACATTCCAGTGTACAACACTGAACCAAGAAGACAGCTAAAGCTGATAGAGGGTATTAACAAAAGATTGAAACAGGCAGCAGAAAAGCCCTGAAAAGAATATCAGATGGAGAGACTAAGATTAAAAACAAAAATGAATCAAAGACACAATAATTCACTACATTTTAAATCAGGTTCTATCTCTCCTCACAGGAGTAATGTCTTTCCCCTGAGAGAAGTTGATCTACTGAGAACAGAAGCTCATTCTCTAAAAGTACATTTTGCAGAGAAGGAAGAGGGAGTTCTCGGAATCTAGCACATGGCAATGGAATAACTGAGGCTGAAAGCACAAGTCATAAGAAGATGAGATATATGAGATCTGGGATGCTTTATGGCTTCAATGACAAGAGTAGTGTCGCTGTGGAAGTGGCTTAAACATTAGTTTAAGAATTAGTTTTTAGTAAGTAAACTGCCAGTGTGTGACCCATATCACTAACTGACCACTGTCACCCACTACTTTTAACTTCTCAACTTATTTAAAGTTTAAATTTCTTTTTACTTTTACATATATGTCTGTTGCATGGGTTTAGAGTGTGTCTCTGGGTGGGTGTATGGTACCTATGTATACACGTGCCAATACACAGTAATTCAGTTATTAGTAGTAAAAGTATAAAGGAATTACCAATCTGTAGGGAAAAACAAAAACAAACAATTCAATTCAACATATTAGGGTGTTGCCACAGGATGGTGTGAGTGCTGGCTCTGGTAGTTTACAAGACTTCTGACAAAAAACAATCCACAACACAAAGCGGGCAAAATCAGTAGCTAGCCCCATATTCACTGGGGCTATTTCCTGGAATGATGGAATGACTAAAAACACAGACAACACAGGACCTTTCAGTACTGGTGTTGACAGACTTTGAGTTTCAAGAAATAGTCAAGTATCCAGGCACTAGCCAACACTGTGGTTAGTGGGCTTTGTTGTTACGTTAGCACTGTGCATTGAGGGGTGCTAAAGTGCCAGACAAGCAGCAAGTAGAAGAAACAGAATGTGCAACAGCTTTATATTATTTTGGAAAAAAGGGAACGATGGGGTTGTTCCTGCAGTAAAAGACCCAAAATGAGGCCCCTGGTTTACCCCACCTATGTTAGGTAATCATGTAATAACTGTACTAAGAATGGATCATTGGGTGAAAAAATACTGCATTTTCTTAATCTATTAATTAATATGGGGCCCAGACAGCAGTGACGATTGCTTGTAGCTTAACCCCATATCTCAAATTACTGGCAGATAGAAAACCAGAACACTCAGCTGTAATGATCCCCTAACTCACTTCTGTAATGAGTGCACAGACTGGGTGAGATGGGGGAATAAAAAAAGAAAGAAAGAAAAAAAGAAAGGAGGGCGGAAGGAGCACAAGAACATCCGACTGCAGTTTTTGGTGCTGCACATGTTCTGTGTTCTGGGAGAGTTGTTGCAGTTAGCCCTGGGAAAGACCCAGTGAACATCCCTGGGATCTCTGGGGAGGCAAACATAAATGGTAGAGCAGACAGAGCCAGATGTGTGGGAGCGCATAGTATAGACATAAACATACCACAGATTATGGGCAACTCCGCAGAATAATAACGCTTCAAAAGAGAAAAATGCTAACAAATACAGACAACACATCACCATGACCATCAGCTCCCCAAAAGAGGATTCTTCAGAAACAAGAGCTGCTTGTTTGATGCATACCGTCTAAACTTGAATGGATGGTGCCTTGTAGGGGTTTCAAAGAACAACTAACTGAATATAACTGCATGTTTGTCAAACTACTCTACAATTGACAGTAGCAATAAAAATGAATAACTTTAGGTTCTTGGAAATGCAGCTGTGTCCCCCATTTACGTTAGGTTCAGATTTCTGTTTTAACATGATTTTAAATGTTAAAATGAGTTAATTATGGCTATATTTCTTTTGTTCTCAGTGTGTATTTTACATTAATTGTAACAAGTATTATATCATACATGTGCACATCACAAGGCACAATCATGTTTAGAATGATTTGAGTCACATGCGGAACCTGAGTTTGACTCTGGAAAAAACCTGGGACATCTTACATCACTGTTTCACAGAAACAACAGTCAGTCTTTTACGATTTATAATCTCTGGAGGCTGTTTTGGGGAGAAAAAAAATGCTTCAAGTCTGAAACATAAACATACTTGCACATTACCACACCATCCAACTGCGGAGCTATAAATAACACTATCATGAAACCTCTCACAAACACACATCAACATACTTACTTTAGTTTACAAGCACACATAGGATTATTCACATGTACTCTCACTGTCTCATACCTTTCTCCTCTTTGGTGTAAAACTGACATACCGATTAGCCAGGGGCTGGCTCGTTAGGACTCTGGAGAGCTCGTGAAGGTTTATCTATCCCGTGGCTAATGGAACCGCTGCTTCTACTCCCACTTCCTTTGGCTTGGTTTGCCACCAAGAGGATAACGCACATAGAGCTGGATACTCAGGCTGCCAGTGGCAGTACAGTGAGAAACAGTCAGCCGGGATCACAGAAAAGACTTTTTGGCCTCCAGACTGAAGATCAGTCTCTGTGTCTCTGTGTGTCTCCCCTCTTTCTCACTCTCTCTCTCTCTCACTCTCTCTCTCTCCCGCTCCCTTCTGCATAGAACATCATCTTCTGTGGCTTGTAGTTTTCCTGGCATATAGCGACATGGCACAGAATATATAGGCAGAAAATATAAGTAGCTTCAAAAGACGGAAACAGCTGCTGGGAAAGAAGTGCCCTACTTTCTTCAAAGAAAAGTCTCCCCTCCTGCATCAGCGCTTCACTCTGGGAGAAGTAACAACAGGTAAAGTGATTTGATAACGCTTCCTAATCATCACCAATAAAAACAATAAGTTTTTTGTGGCTGTGCAGAATCTCCTCGACAGTGACTGTGAAGGTAATGGAAAAAGGCCCAATTCATTAATGATTAAACCACGGCTTTGTCTGTTAAATGTCTGTTCATTGTGATGAACAGGCATTAACTGGAGAACAGTGATGGTTGCCCAAAATCTTGCTGTTGTCCAGACAGCCAGTCACAGCTGTGTTTTTGTGTCATCAGATGAAAGGTTTTAGAAACTGAGATGGGGAAAAGAGATCATGTCAGTCATAAAGTAATTTAACACCAAAAGGAACATTCTTTCAAATTCAAATTATGACTACATCTTTGTGAGAGTATAAGCACAATCTTATCAAAAGTTCTCCACCATGGAGACATTATCTGCCAGAGAAGCAGTTTGACGTTCAAAGGGACAGTTTGAACTCTTGACCTGGAGGCATCGTGGGAAAAGGTAATGTTGGCAAATAAAAGAAGTTCTGCAAACTTCCCTCGTGAAAAATGCAATCAACAACTTTGTTTTTGCTGTCAGTTCTAGATGATAAGCCCTGGGGCCAAGGCTAAGGTGGTACCAGTGGTCTCATCATAGACACATCACCAGGGCTTATGCGCCCTCCTCCTGTAGAGCAGCAAAGGTTAACAGTTCAGCTCTGACCTTCTTTTTTAACTTTCTGCTGGATGTCTTTCACTTATAATCAAACTGTCAGAATCCAAGGGTAAGGTGTGGGCTCATCCTTTTCCTTTTCAGTACCTTGTGGTTTATTCTGTAAAAGGATGATGGATGTGATTGGAGTTGAATGTCTGTCAAGACTGTCTCTGAAACTTTGTAGCTTATTGATTTTAAAGAAATCTATGGATGTCTCATGTTACTGATGACAGGGACTATGATTGTTATATCTATGTGGACTGGCTGCATAAGCTGCAAATTAAACACCTGACAGAAGCACAAATTAAATAGTACAACAAGTAGTTGAAAAGAGGAAGAGTTGAAAATCAAATGTGCGACAGAATCGGTCTGATAAATAAGAAACAGGTTTCTTCTTGTAATCAGGACTGGAGCGACCCAAGGAGCAGAGTTCCATGATGGTGATCATGTCCGTCTCTCTGCTTGCGCGCTTTCTCAAAAAAGAATCCATCAAGAGCCACATCTTCACCATCTCTTCCATGTTCTACGTTGTTTGTGCCGCAGTAAAAAGAGTGTTATGACAGTACCCTCTGATCATGAAAAAGGAGGAGTGGCGGTGCGGGCAGAAAGTGGCGGTTCCAGCTCAGCTACTTGACGGGAGCAGATCACTGTGCAAACTTGAACTATATTGATGTATGCGACTGTCAAATTCCATATGTCCTTTCTAAAATATATCAATACATTCAAAATACCTATATATCGCCGAGCCATACATAAAAGTAGCATTTTTGCAAGGACCAGTGCCCGCAAGTCCATGAATGTGAAGTGTTGACCTCAGTCCCTTTGATAGACACTAACAGTAGGTTCTAGCTGTCCATCTGCTGCCTGTAAATTCCTGTCAATACCAGTCACAGATGTAACATTCTATTGGTTTGTCTCCACAGAAGGGTGCACACACTGCACTTCAACAATATAATAACAGTCTGAAAACCAGACTGCACACTCTGGGGCAGACACATTTTATGTCTGGATTTTTAGAGAGATTTTCCTCAGCATTCAATGATGGATGCCTCGAGGACAAAAAAGTGATAACCAGCTGTGTTCTGGAAGGATGTTTGAAAGAAGTTAATATGAAATATATTTCTGGTGAGAAACCTCAGCCTGGCTTTATGGTTCTTCCTTAAATATGCATGCTTAAACACTCATGATGGTCTTTGTTTTAGCTAGTTTAAGCATTATCAGATCACAAAAAGATACAATTCAAGAACTAAATGGAAAAAGACCCCAAGAATGGAACTGATATGACACAGAACCATGGATTTGATGGATTTGGAGATTCACAGGGGTGCCTAAATTGTACACCGGGCACATCCGGCAATAAACTAGAATAAGAGATATAAAATATAATTTCAACACACAAGAAAAACTATAACTCCCCTATGTTGCTTGATAGCATTCTATGATTTCTATTATGAATATACAATATGCATTTTATTAAGAAAACATATAAATAGTCAAAGAGGAACAGTCAGGTTCTTAAATTCTATCTTTGATCATGTCATGAATTTAAAGGTTGTAATCAAAGCCTGTCTTAGGATGTGAGTCCTATATTTTTCTTAAATGCGGTGTTTTAGAAATAGCAGAAGACTGTGGTTGAATACAAAAAGCAACAACAGGGTTCAATGAAAAAACACATACAAATCATCTTAGTCACAGAGTGGACCAGGAAGAATTCCTCGTCAGCTGATCACAGAGCACACAGTGCAGTTCTTCACAAAGGTGCACAGTAAATCCCGCTCATTACAGGATGGTTGTTATATTTGCTTCTCTGTTTTATCTGTTTTTCTTTTCTTTCTGTCATTGTGCTCTGCCTTGTTCTTCAATCATGACTAGTTACAGTCTAAAACTCAGATTTTGCAGCATTATCACTAATTAAAGCAGATCAATTAAATATTGATCCACTTCTCATACCTAAAACAGAAACAAGCATGGTGAGAGTTTTACATGTCACAATTCTTGTGATGGAAACAGATTTAGAACCCCAACCAATTTTTCAAGAGGTCTTTTCTAATAAACAAATGGAGACGCTTGTTCTCTAGGTCTCCAGACCTCGACACTTGCATGTGCCTTCCTGCCCATATTAAAAACACTTCATAGCTGGTATCTTGGTTGGGCAAATAATCAGATGCAAACATGTCAAAGAAATTATTCTGCAAACCTGCTGCTTGGGGCTATGATGATTATTATTATTAATAATATGATCATTTTTACTGGCAACACATCTTTTAAAATTCAGTCTCATCAACATTAAAGCTGTGTTCGCCGCATATATATATATATTTAAGATTTGCAACAAGGAGATTGTTTTCACTTCCTTCATCACATTACTGCCACACCATAGACCGTATATTGACTCTCAGACTGACTGAAGGTGACTCGAAACTGCTTGTGTTTAAGCTTTAAAGCTGACTTTGGTGTAATAGACCTTTGGTACAGTCATAATAAACGGACATCTAAGCAGAGTAAAGCCAGAATAATGATCACAGAGAAGCACTTTCACAACCAAGCCTTCCTCTTTCCTACATTACATGACATTACGTTTTAGGAGAAACATCAGGCTTTTACATCTCTTAGCATTTCATCTGGGTAAATCAGTCTTTATGCAAATCCATTGCTGATTAAAAATCTGAATTGAAATTAAGAGAGAAATGACTGCCAGCTACCATTAAAAGCATTAACGTGGATGCGTGTTTCTTGTGTTTTCAGCTTGGAGCTGATTACAGTGAGGAGGGATGGGTTTATCCGATATACAGCATGTACAGTAAAAATAGTCACAGATAAACTGCCATCAAGTTGTATTATAATCACTGTACTCCAAGCACTGCAATCTGCAGAAGTAAAAATATAGTCATCAAAATCATCATCAGTGCACATGGATCAGAGCTTGTTCCAATTATTAAAAAATAATTCTAAATCATGGATATGAAGTGCAAGTTATCTATGGAGAAGACTACTTAGATTAGTTTGAGTATTATGAGTCAATACTTTTTGAAAAACAGCTGTG